>JAHPZR010000653.1:0-32500 GCA_019787425.1 Platygyra sinensis | reverse complement strand
TTTAAATCTAGAAAAACGTCACTATAGAAAGGGAACAATTAGTCGCTTAAAGAAAGGTGAAAACGACTTTGCAACTACAGATAAGGAAATCCTTCATGAATGCGAGTCTTTCTTCAAGGATCTTTATTCTTCTAAGATGAGAACCGACTTGATTTCTCCAGAAACTGACTCTTTTTTCTCGGAGAACGACACTGTTTTGAGCAACGAAGAACGCGATTCCATTGAAGGTTTGTTAACTGAACTGGAATGTCTCAATGCTTTGAAAGATATGGAATCAGACAAAAGCCCGGGAACAGATGGTTTGCCTTCTGAATTTTACCAAATGTTCTGGAATGACGTTTCCAAACCTTTGCTAGAAGCTCTAAATTACGGTTTCGAGATCGGCAAGCTGTCTATATCCCAAAAAAGGGGCATAATAAAACTTATTCCTAAGAAGAGTGAAGAACTTTATTACGTCAAAAATTGGAGGCCGCTTACACTCTTAAACTGCGATTACAAGATAGCTACAAAAGCGATTGCAAACCGCCTGAAGACCCATCTCCACAAACTGATAAGCAATGACCAGACGGGTTTTTTAAAAGGACGATTTATAGGAGAAAACATACGCCTAATTGACAGCGTTATCAATTACACTGCTGTTAAAAAAATTCCCGGACTTCTACTTTTCCTTGACTTTGAGAAAGCTTTTGACACATTAGAATTGCCTTTTATACAAAAAACACTTATTTCTTTCGGTTTTGGCCCTTCCATTGTCCAATGGTTTAAAACTTTTTATAACTACACTGAAAGCTGTATTATGAACAATGGCTGGGCAAGTAACTTCTTTTCGGTCCACAGGGGTGTCCGCCAAGGCTGTCCTCTCTCCCCTTACCTTTTTATTCTTTCAGCAGAAATTCTGGCAAAAGCAATCCGGAAGAATGCAGACATAAAGGGATTAATGGTTAAGGATACTGAGATTAAACTAAGCCAATATGCTGACGATACAACTTTAATTCTTGACGGTTCTGAAAAGTCACTCTCCGAAGTCCTGAGAGTCTTAGAAAGCTTTGAGAAAGTTTCAGGTCTCAGACTAAACAGTAAAAAGACTGAAGCTCTTTGGATAGGCTCTTGTGCCGGCAAAAGTGAAAAACTGTACTCTGAGAAAGATTTCAACTGGCAAAATACAAAAGTTAAAGTGCTCGGAGTTTGGCTATCAACCCACCAGGAAATTACAACCAAACTTAACTTCTCCGAAAAAATAGAAAAAATGCGTAACTGCTTGGGCTCCTGGTCAGTTCGTAGACTAAGTCTCATTGGGAAAATAACAGTCCTTAAGAGCTTGATTGCATCTCAAGTAATTCATCTTTTATCGCCTCTTCAAGTAAATTCTCAGATTATAAAACAAATGAATGACCTCTTTTTTGAATTCCTTTGGAACAGTAAAGGTGATAAAATCAAGAGAAACGTTATCACCCAAGACTATGGCAACGGAGGACTTAGAATGATTGATATAGCTTCTTTTAATAAAGCCCTTAAGTCTGTGTGGATTAGAAAGTACCTGGACGAAAGTAACAAGGGGAAATGGAAAATTTTTTTTGATGCTGAGCTTGAAAAACTTGGAGGCCAGACTGTGTTTAGGGGCAACCTTGACATTAAAGATTCAAAGAAGCTTGCAATCAATCTCAGCCCCTTTCTGAAAGAGATTCTCGAGATATGGTCTGAATTAAACTTTCAAGGCTCGATAGAAACGGTAGAGTCCTTCCTCACACAAAGCTTATGGTATAATTCTTTGATTAGAATCATGGATAAACCGGTTTTTTATAAAAGCTGGTATCAAATGGGCATTTCTCATGTGAACCAAATCGTAAAGCAACAACCTAGTACTTTCTTGTCACAAACAGAATTTGAAAGCAAGTATCATACCAAGGTATGCCCTTTGACACTATATGGAATGACATCTACCCTCCGAGAGCTCTGGAAAAATAAAAAACCACCTAGTATACCACTAAATGGTAAAGAACAAGAGTCTTTCGCAACCGCCTTTTTAAAATCGAAAAAGCCCAGCAAACTGGCTTATCTAAAACTGGTGGAAGCAAAATGTAACCATAAAATTTCTAGTCAAGAGAAATGGGCCAAGGTTTTCCCAGAGGCTCGCAATCTAATCTGGCATGACGCGTACATGACTGCTATTAAATGTACTAAAAGCACCAAACTGATTGAATTTCAATTTAGATTCCTTCACCAAATTTTGGCAACAAATGTATCCTTAGTCAAAATGGGATACAAAGATGACATTAGTTGTACTTTTTGCCATGAGGAAGCTGAAAATTTCACGCACCTCTTCTGGTTCTGCAGAAAAATAGAACATTTTTGGAAATGCCTTATCGCCTCTCTAAAGGACCGTAACTGTCTATCCAACGACTATCTTCTTAACAATCTTGTCGTCTTGAGCCTAAAGCCTGATACTTCAAAAAACAAGGCTGTAATTAACTTTGTTTTCCTGCTTGCAAGATTCTACATTTGGCTTTGCAGAAGCAAAGGAAATATTCCAACTATCGAAAATTTTAAGCCGTTTTTACAACAATACAAGAAAGAAATTGAACCTTTTTTCCTTTAATAACTTTTACCAGTTTAGGGTCTCTCTCTCTTTTTGCTCTTTCCTTCCTACCATGCATTCCCTTCTGATTTCCCCGGTTCGATATGCAACATATATAAAGCTAACTTTTCAATGAATCAGTGGAGAAAATATTTTAATTGAATTTTTTTTTGTCCTTTTTGAGTTAGAAGCTCGTGTCATAGAAATTTACTTTACACCCCCTCCCCAACCCCCCCCGCCCCACCCCTGTATATAGTAGGTACGTAAAAGTATGTGTATATGTAGTAGAGTATTGCACTGCTAGCAGAGTAAGCACCTCACATTGTAAATAAGTACTGTAAGTAGAGTGTTGTATTGTAAGTAGAGTGTAGTATCGTTAGTAGTGTAAGTGCCTCACATTGTAAAATAAAAAAAAAAAAAAAAAAAATTTAAAATAAACAGCAAACCGATTTGGGAAAAAAAAAAAAAAACAAATTCTTAAATTTACAATTTACAGTACCACTTCTAATTTTTAATAATAATAATAATAATATAATAATAATAATAATAATAGTAATAAAATAATAACAATAAAACTTTATTTATTTCACATAATCGGTAAAAATACACACACTGAAAAAAACGAAATAAAGAATTCTAAAACAAGTAGTATGCTTATAGAAATATAAATACTAATACTAATTCTAATAATAGCAATAATAGTTATTTAAAAAATAATAATAATAATAGTAATAATAGTTATAGTAATGATAATGGTAATGTTGTTAAATATAGTTAGAAGTAATAATCTTACTTCGTGCAACTACGAAGCCTTGGTAATGATAATGATGATGATAATAATAATTATAATAATAATAATGATGATAGTAATAATAATAATAATAATAATAATAATAATAGTAATAATAATAATAATAATAATAATAGTTATAATAATAGTGGAATAGTTTTATTAAAACATTTCTGCAAACTTTTACAACAATTCTATCAATTAGTTTACATGGTGAGTGGTGTTTCTCCTTTTATTTGCTTTAAAAATCTGGATAAATTCAAAATCTAATAATCTGATAAATCTAAAAGTACCTAAAAAAAACTAGAAAAACAGAAACCCTGTATACAAGGCTGTTAAGGAACACTAAACAAAGTCAATGGCTCCTTTGGCGGCTGCGATTTCAATATCACAATTGTTGTAGTCAAACACAGTATGGCGCTTCGCCCGCAATCCTCGAAGACAAACCAGGCCCGACCGAAGGAGCGCAAAGGATATCGTTGCTTGAATCCAGGAAATTGTTTGCGAGTCATGTTCTCCTTTCTTGGCGGCTATCAGCTTGAGCTGATAGCCGCCAAGAAAGGAGAACATGACTCGCAAACAATTTCCTGGATTCAAGCAACGATATCCTTTGCGCTCCTTCGGTCGGGCCTGGTTTGTCTTCGAGGATTGCGGGCGAAGCGCCATACTGTGTTTGACTACAACAATTGTGATATTGAAATCGCAGCCGCCAAAGGAGCCATTGACTTTGTTTAGTGTTCCTTAACAGCCTTGTATACAGGGTTTCTGTTTTTCTAGTTTTTTTTAGGTACTTTTAGATTTATCAGATTAATAGATTTTGAATTTATCCAGATTTTTAAAGCAAATAAAAGGAGAAACACCACTCACCATGTAAACTAATTGATAGAATTGTTGTAAAAGTTTGCAGAAATGTTTTAATAAAACTATTCCACTATTATTATAACTATTATTATTATTATTATTATTACTATTATATTATTATTATATTATATTATTATTATTACTATCATCATTATTATTATTATAATTATTATTATCATCATCATTATCATTACCAAGGCTTCGTAGTTGCACGAAGTAAGATTATTACTTCTAACTATATTTAATAACATTACCATTATCATTACTATAACTATTATTACTATTATTATTATTATTTTTTAAATAACTATTATTGCTATTATTAGAATTAGTATTAGTATTTATATTTCTATAAGCATACTACTTGTTTTAGAATTCTTTATTTCGTTTTTTCAGTGTGTGTATTTTTACCGATTATGTGAAATAAATAAAGTTTTATTGTTATTATTTTTATTACTATTATTATTATTATTATTATTATTATTATTATTATTATTAAAAAATTAGAAGTGGTACTGTAAATTGTAAATTTAAGAATTTGTTTTTTTTTTTTTTTCCCAAATCGGTTTGCTGTTTATTTTAAATTTTTTTTTTTTTTTTTTTTATTTTACAATGTGAGGCACTTACACTACTAACGATACTACACTCTACTTACAATACAACACTCTACTTACAGTACTTATTTACAATGTGAGGTGCTTACTCTGCTAGCAGTGCAATACTCTACTACATATACACATACTTTTACGTACCTACTATATACAGGGGTGGGGCGGGGGGGGTTGGGGAGGGGGTGTAAAGTAAATTTCTATGACACGAGCTTCTAACTCAAAAAGGACAAAAAAAAAATTCAATTAAAATATTTTCTCCACTGATTCATTGAAAAGTTAGCTTTATATATGTTGCATATCGAACCGGGGAAATCAGAAGGGAATGCATGGTAGGAAGGAAAGAGCAAAAAGAGAGAGAGACCCTAAACTGGTAAAAGTTATTAAAGGAAAAAAGGTTCAATTTCTTTCTTGTATTGTTGTAAAAACGGCTTAAAATTTTCGATAGTTGGAATATTTCCTTTGCTTCTGCAAAGCCAAATGTAGAATCTTGCAAGCAGGAAAACAAAGTTAATTACAGCCTTGTTTTTTGAAGTATCAGGCTTTAGGCTCAAGACGACAAGATTGTTAAGAAGATAGTCGTTGGATAGACAGTTACGGTCCTTTAGAGAGGCGATAAGGCATTTCCAAAAATGTTCTATTTTTCTGCAGAACCAGAAGAGGTGCGTGAAATTTTCAGCTTCCTCATGGCAAAAAGTACAACTAATGTCATCTTTGTATCCCATTTTGACTAAGGATACATTTGTTGCCAAAATTTGGTGAAGGAATCTAAATTGAAATTCAATCAGTTTGGTGCTTTTAGTACATTTAATAGCAGTCATGTACGCGTCATGCCAGATTAGATTGCGAGCCTCTGGGAAAACCTTGGCCCATTTCTCTTGACTAGAAATTTTATGGTTACATTTTGCTTCCACCAGTTTTAGATAAGCCAGTTTGCTGGGCTTTTTCGATTTTAAAAAGGCGGTTGCGAAAGACTCTTGTTCTTTACCATTTAGTGGTATACTAGGTGGTTTTTTATTTTTCCAGAGCTCTCGGAGGGTAGATGTCATTCCATATAGTGTCAAAGGGCATACCTTGGTATGATACTTGCTTTCAAATTCTGTTTGTGACAAGAAAGTACTAGGTTGTTGCTTTACGATTTGGTTCACATGAGAAATGCCCATTTGATACCAGCTTTTATAAAAAACCGGTTTATCCATGATTCTAATCAAAGAATTATACCATAAGCTTTGTGTGAGGAAGGACTCTACCGTTTCTATCGAGCCTTGAAAGTTTAATTCAGACCATATCTCGAGAATCTCTTTCAGAAAGGGGCTGAGATTGATGGCAAGCTTCTTTGAATCTTTAATGTCAAGGTTGCCCCTAAACACAGTCTGGCCTCCAAGTTTTTCAAGCTCAGCATCAAAAAAAATTTTCCATTTCCCCTTGTTACTTTCGTCCAGGTACTTTCTAATCCACACAGACTTAAGGGCTTTATTAAAAGAAGCTATATCAATCATTCTAAGTCCTCCGTTGCCATAGTCTTGGGTGATAACGTTTCTCTTGATTTTATCACCTTTACTGTTCCAAAGGAATTCAAAAAAGAGGTCATTCATTTGTTTTATAATCTGAGAATTTACTTGAAGAGGCGATAAAAGATGAATTACTTGAGATGCAATCAAGCTCTTAAGGACTGTTATTTTCCCAATGAGACTTAGTCTACGAACTGACCAGGAGCCCAAGCAGTTACGCATTTTTTCTATTTTTTCGGAGAAGTTAAGTTTGGTTGTAATTTCCTGGTGGGTTGATAGCCAAACTCCGAGCACTTTAACTTTTGTATTTTGCCAGTTGAAATCTTTCTCAGAGTACAGTTTTTCACTTTTGCCGGCACAAGAGCCTATCCAAAGAGCTTCAGTCTTTTTACTGTTTAGTCTGAGACCTGAAACTTTCTCAAAGCTTTCTAAGACTCCCAGGACTTCGGAGAGTGACTTTTCAGAACCGTCAAGAATTAAAGTTGTATCGTCAGCATATTGGCTTAGTTTAATCTCAGTATCCTTAACCATTAATCCCTTTATGTCTGCATTCTTCCGGATTGCTTTTGCCAGAATTTCTGCTGAAAGAATAAAAAGGTAAGGGGAGAGAGGACAGCCTTGGCGGACACCCCTGTGGACCGAAAAGAAGTTACTTGCCCAGCCATTGTTCATAATACATAATACATATTATGCGTGATGTTACCAAATGATGAAATCCATGCTAAATTATATCGTAGGTTTAATGATACAGTACCGTCTTATACCCAGGATACGTAAAACTGGCTGTTGACCTCAGCAAAGACCAGTTCGCAGTCTCACCTTTTAAAATGGGTGCAAAACTAACAAGTCGTATATTACAATGTTTTGTGTGACGATCTGGTGTTCAAATAATTCTTGTTATAAAATACCATTTTTGTTATAACCATTCCGCTTTGAAACTTTTATGAAGTTACTGGAAATCAATTTGAATTTGTAATATTTCCGGCAAGACTGGAGCACGCCACTGACTTCTAAACGTTTTGTCCATGGGCAAAAAAAAGTCTGTCCAGTGGCTCATCAACGTGCAGCGTGTACTGTCTAACAGTAATGGCTCAGCACTCTCCCCAGGGATGGGATGCTAGTTTATCACAAGTCTACCTCCTCCCTGCCCCCCAGCTTTTTGTCATGTTGGTCTAAGTATGTGCCGGTCCGTGCCCAGTTTGTGTAAACTGCGTGCATTTGGTCTTTATTCTCAAATCACTTGCAGACTGGAAAGTTGAACTTCTGCGGTATTAATTATGATTTGGTTGCACTCTTGGGTGGAGAGAGCTGAAAAGGGAGGCGGGCTGGAACGCGGCCCAATCGATAGTGAGTAGAGCGCACTAACACCTAGGCCGCTCGTGCTGCAAAATACCTATACAGGATATTGTGATTTGTTATGACCAGTAAACAAACAAGTGTTCTTCTCTGTGTTGGTGACGTGAGGGCAGGAAGTTATGGAGTGTGATCTATCTCTTTAAAGTGAGATGCGACATTCAGAGTGTGATACCACACCAAACTCGTTTTGGAGTGTTTGTTCTTTCCGCCTCTTCCACAAAGAGTTTGGTGTTTACGCCAGAATTCCACAATGGGGATAGAAGGCGGCGAAGTCGTCAACTTTTACCTTAATCGTCTTGCACCTTGCTGTTGTCATTGTCTCGTGACCACCATGCATGGCATGCTTCTTCTTTTGCGGTTTACCCCTGTATTTGCTCCTGTATTTGGAACTGGGTTTGTGGGGCTGTAGGGCGGGTATCGCTCTTGACCCGCTTCAAACATATTTGTTTCGAGCCGGCAAGAATCTATCTAAGTTGCCAGCCGTTTTGCTTGTGCAACGCTCTATGACAGAGAAAAGCTATATCGTCAGCATAATCCACCCAAAAGAATCAGCTATGATGTAACTGAAGGCCCAATCAGTCGTCAAAAAAATATGAAGGAGAGCATTTAAAGGACATCGTGTGAGCCTGTGTTCCCGTGACTGATGTTGAAGTCTGCCTAGAGGGCTTGATGATGCTCGGATATAACATATGCAAGTGAAATCAACGAAGTTGATATTTTGGTATTTAGTCATCTTTGCAACTAACTCCACATGTTCTTCTACTCGGCGTATTCCTCAGCTACAGGGAAATTGTGGAAATCAGAGAACTCATATACAGATGGCTCATCGGAGCTGGCAGTTACATGGAATATAGAGCGAAAAGAATTATTATTGTATTCTCCTTGAAACACGAGAGGTAGCCCATTAGAGAGCGGGGCGTAAAAGGTAGACCGAGATTTAAGGTACTCTGAACAGTTGTGACTCATTGCAGAACGTTTTTTCAAGCATCGTTTTTTTTTTTTCTGAAAAAGGCTACCGGCAGTGATTTGAATTACCTGTAAAAATAGCTAAGCCTAATTTGAAACACTCCCTTCAGTGTGGTGCAGACTTGAAGAAACGTGATTGCAAACATATGAAAAGAAAAAGAAAGCGCGATCTGTTACGAGGACTCTGCATAGTTACTGAAAAGGAAACTAATATTTGTCACTCACTAGCAGTTAAGAGATTACATCTGTGAACAACTTTTTGCTCTCCAGACAATGGATTTTAGTAAAACCCGCACAGAACAGCGTTCTGTTCGACCTTCCTTACACCAGGTTGGAAGACAGCTTCCTGCTACTTTTCAAGTGCTTCACTTTTGAAATGGAAGTGTTATGAAAACAATGTTAATTCCTGATTGCTTTTTGAATGCGAAAGATAGCCTGGTGAGCGTTAAGCAAACAGTTCTTTTCGATTTATTTCTATTTGAATGTCATCGAGCGAGAGATATCAGTGACCGTTGAATAGATGTGAAGAAATGTTCGCTCATTGCTTGCGGCTTACCGCGGCTAAAAATACAACGAACATTTAGAGAATACGGCAACATTCACTTGAGCGCCGAAATTGGTGGCACATTTATTACAGGAAAATTCCTAGACGGTTTACAAATGGAAATAATGCGTTTGCGTGCATAAACGTGAAAAATGCCAGCATAAATACCATCTGTGAGCCACATGAATGAAGTTTGTGTTTATCACACAATCAGTCTTGATTCGCCTCCCTGTGGTGATATTGTACCGTAGATTCATTTTACCATCTGTTGCCTTGCCCTTTCTTGGCTTATTTCCTCTCATCCGCTAGCCTGTGCCGAGTTTGATGGTTAAACACTCTGGATCAATTCTCGACAACTCAAGATAGGGAAAATAAATTAAAGCAATCTGGCAACTCCATTTACACGAACGTTTGCGATCGATGATTATTTTTTAATAATACGAAATCTCACTTTAATTGCTTGAGATATCTTTAGTGTAGATTAAGGGTACTGGCTCCGGCTCTGTTAACACCTGTGAATGTTTTATGTTTTAGCTGGTTTTAGCTGCAGTTGCCACTGATACGAAAGACGTACGCTTTATAACCACGCTTCACAAACGTGCTGCGAATTCAAAGGGGTTTCCAAAAACAAGTGTATGTTCTGTATCTCTCGAATACAAGGATCAATTATTTTTTTATTCAGAAAAATACATCAGACATGCATTTCAAGTCTTCCGAAAGTCATCTCCGGTTGGGTTAACCATGCTACAGGGAACTTTCTATGTTCATCAAGGGACGCATTCTTATCGTCCGAAAATACCTTTGACAAGTTGAATTCTACCGGTCGGATTTATTATCTTTACGCAAGTATGTTTCGCTCGCGTGTTAAAGCCTGCACGTTTTTAAAATGTGTTATTTTCAAAATGTGTTCTTAATTCTGAACATCTTGAGTGGAAAACAGCTGAAGAAATTTCGACAGATATTTAGAATACATAGATTGCCTCGAATAATATGTTTAAATTTGTATTATTTCTCTGATTTTTTTTATGCGGAGATTATCAGGCACACTGCAAAAATATTTCGGCTTTCTTTTATTTGAATCAATTGAACTACGTGGTTACCAATGAGTTTTTACACTGAGTTGACAAGCTTTCGACTACAGTCAGCGTTCCTCAGTTGTAGCGTTTCGATGGAAAAGTCTGTTCTCTTAGCGTTCTTTTTCAATTCCGTCCGAGGAGAAACATCAGTTCAAGTGCTCTCTTTTCCAAAGCATGTAACATGTAGAAGAAAACGTTGTGTTTGTGAAATAAAATCAGCTGAACACAGCTGATACCGTGCAATTCAACGGCCAGGCAAATCTGTTTTCAATAGTCTTGGTGTGTACCTATATTGTGCAAGTCGTAGTGCAGATGTATCATAACGAAGGTCGATGTTGCTCGATATTGAAAAGTGTTTAAAAATCCCACATTTCAAGGGTCAAACATGTTTAAAGAAACTTTTCGATGGCACCCTGCTGAAAAGGGACGATCCTTTTATTGAAACTCCTTTATAAAAAAAAAATGGTCACCACTGATGCGAATTGGCAGAAATTCCGTCATGGACATGCGAGTTCCAGCGGCAAAATCAAAACTTATCCAGAATCTTCGCGAAAAACCGTTGATTTGTTGAGGGTTCCCTGCTTGTATTTGATCATTTTGACCAATCCGGTTGTGCGTTATTTACGTTAGGAGAAGCAAATACACATAATGATATTTTACGTCGAATTTAATTGGCACTCGCAGCCACTTTCAAATGAGAAAAACACCTGTCTATCATCGAAGCTTACTCCCTGCGAGAATTAACCATTACCACATTTACCGTATTAAAGTCTTTTTGTTTATTCAACAGTTTGTGTTAATCCGGCACTTAACCCCTGAGAAGATCTATCGTTTCATTCTGGAGATAAATTTATCTGATTGTCCTTTCATGACAGGGCGTTAGAGATAGCGCCAACTTTGTTATCTTTCAGGCGGTTTTACGTTTTGAGTCGCATCACACAAAGCAAGAGAAATATTTGTCACAATGCCCCGATTTTGGGTTTGGTTAATAAAAAAAAAAGAGATCTTTCGATACGAAAGTAGTGTTATGACGTCCAGTGATTTTCGTTTGGCTTCTACAACTGGATAAAGCAATTCGTTAAAGCATCTGGCCCTCTTTGGACCTCATCAAATTTCCAAAGTGAACTCTTGGACTCGATAGTGGGCGATTTGTTGATTTTTACTGACATTAATACCAAGGCTAGTAAAACACTGTTGGCAAACATCCTTTATATGGGATATTTATTTTAAGTTGCCACTGTTTTAGAACTATGATTACATCTCTTTATTCCTCCTCGGAACAAAGAGAATTGAAAATGCCGCGATTCGGCGAGAGACAGAATACTAATTTATAAAGACACTGGATTAACCTCTTTTCAACATTACCGCGCGCAACAACAAAAAAACTTACATTGCTCGCTGTCGAGCAACCGATTTCTTCATTCACAAATTATTAATAGTGTGTTATTCCAGATTTCCTGTCTCTTTTGTCAACAAAAAATAACCTTCCCTGTATTAGAGTTTGAGAAACTTTTCGGGCATTTGTCAAATTTAATGAACAATGAAGTACTTTATAATGACATTGTCTGGAGCGACATTCAGAGGTAGGTTAGGCGCGCACGCTTGAACGGACAAATTTTTAATATTTTTCGCCTTATTTCTGCGGTAATCGGAGGCGTTTCGGCAATTTATCCGTTTTAACGAGTCGGGCTGAAAAACAAAAAAACTATCATTAAGATTTAACACTCGCCGGATATTGTATTTCGGTTCTAATGGAATTTCTGTACCATTTCTGTGTTAGCGACCCTTCCATATATTTGGCTTTAGCAATTCATACACTCATTCATGTTTCTTGAATTTGATTGTCAATTGGGTCGTTAACTTTATCACGTTCTTTCCGCAATCTTTTGGCCCCTTAACAGGCATTTTAAAAACACATGAATCTCTTAAATTGTGCTGTTGATTCGTTTTTGATGGAATTCCGTAAATGCTTGCTCGACAAAATAGCGAAACCAAAGAAAACCGGCGTTTGTAAGTCGCCTTGATTTGTTTTTCAAACAATCAAATTGTAGTAATAAATGATGGCAGGCCTCAATAGAGAAAATTATCTTGCCTGTGATTAATTTTATCGAGCGAAGGTTGCTTTAATTACATCTGAATCATTCTGAACTGTTGACCTAAGGGTTATTGATTCATCTCAAAAAGAGAGCAAGGCTAGATTCGATAAAGTCATTTCCACGACAAATTTCAAGCATGTTCGGTGATCTAGACAGGAATTTTCTCCGCTTGATAAGAGATGGCTCAATTCATTTCTTCTTGTACGCAAATCGATCTCAAAGAGGTGCCGATTGACAAAAGAACCCTTTGCATCTATACCAAAGTTATTTTCGGCATGGCTGGGTATAGCTATCCATCGAGCATGATAGCTTTTCATTTTATGTAACGATCTATCACCGTAAAAACAAGGACATATCAAATGCCAGGAGCTATCTGGGATACTCGAACGTGCAGTACACTGCGACTTGGAGAACGAAAACAAGAAAATTGCTATTGGAATCAGGCATAATAGCGGGTCGCACGTTTCAACTTTAATAAACAACAATGAAACGTTTAATTAGTGAAGGTTTGAGTGGGTAATTGTGCTGGAATTTATAAGGAGTCGGCATAACTTTTTCCTCATCAAGACGGATTTGCCGAAATTAGCAACAATAATTCCTTAGGACAGTTGGAGTGTATTGATCAAATTAACCGGGACTGTCTGTTCGTTGAGCGTATTGCCTCGAACCATTCCGTGGTTTCCGGCCCTTATGAATTTGAATTCGGTCTTAAGTCGGGTTTTGTTTTGACAAGCGTTTTGTCTTGATGTTATTAGATGATTTATTGGAAAAATAGAGGCGATCTAGGACAAAAAGAGCTGTGGCCAATCAGCGAGCGCCGTTTTTCAAGACCCATTCTTCCGGCCGATTGCCTTGTTTCGGTTCATTTTAATCGCGAAATTGCCAAGATTACTGGCTTGCGAAGGCGTTCAAGCGATGAGAGCCGTTGTTTATTAAGTACGTTCTTGACCTCAAGCGCTAGACAAGTATACGAGAAGTGTTTGCCCGAATAGCTAAATCAACGCTACTTGAAAAAGTGTTAACAAGGCCGCAGGAGAGAAGTGGAGACCGCGACTTGAACTAATTCAAGTGAAAACTTCAAGCGACTTCTTAGATTGACAGATACAAGCCATTAAGCAATCACACGAGTCCGTTCATCTCGAGGCTTTTCAGCGAGACACTTTTAAGCCGCCTACGACAAACGGGAAACATAGAAAAAACACACGATGAGAGCGCGCGTCTGGCTACTCTCTTTTGTCTCTATCATCGTTCTTGTTGCGATAGACGGGCGCCAAAAGACCAGGTGAGTTACATTATTGTTTAATATTTGTTCCTAAGTGTGAAAATTTCACCATGAAGCGAGGACTAACTTGGATGGTAATTTAGGCGCCGAGAGGAGGTCGTTGAATTGAAAGCGAACTGCAGTGTTTTATCTAGCGCGTGTAAGGTTATTAGGGGTCTTGTTTGTGTTAGGGTGGTCTCGATACGAACAGTTACAGTCTACACACGGCGGTACCCGTGTTCACTTGTTTTCCTCTTCTCTCTGCAGGCAACCCCGTAACGAAGCTGCCTTGGGATTTTGTTCTTGGCTCAAGGATCCTCAACTAAAGAAGTGTAAAGAGGATCCGTTGCTTGGCTTGACCGCTCGGGACGGTGTCGAACTGGGGCTAAAACAGTGCAGGAGTCAGTTTACTGATCGCCGATGGAACTGCTCCGGCGTTACGATCGCGGACGTTTTTCGAAGAGAAAGAATGCTCAAGACGAGTAAGTTACGCATGATCTAAACTTTTATTTCCTTTTCTTTAACATTAGCAATGTAGGGTTCCAACCTTGCTTCCGTTCTAAGTCCTACCTACAATATTATTGTCGTACATTTCCTGAACTGTCCGCGTTATCTTTCACCGATATTTTAAGAACCAAGGGAAGAGACAAGCTGGTGGTTGCAACGCGGATCGCGCGTCTGTTGTGGTCTGTGTACCAACTGGAAAGCATATGTGTCTTCATGAAGAACACCTGAGGAAATATTTTGTTTCAAAAATCCGCTTTATTCCCACTTCGGAGCAGCTTGGTTGGCCGTGTCTATCAAGCAATCTGCTGGTCTGGAATAAGTTTAGCTGGCGCTGGAAATGTTGCGTGGCATTTGCTGAGTTCAAACGAGCCCTAAGGCTGCTCACCGCCTGGTGGTAGTTTGCAAATGTTTCTCAGCGCGGGCATTTTTTACCTGTAGGGTGCTCCTTTGAGCGGAGTTATTGGTTTTGTTCGTGTTGTGGACATCTCAACGCCCTCCTCTATTCGTGTGTGTTTCTAAACAGTTTCAAACAACCTTTCAACAACAGTTTTCGACACCGAAATGGCATTGTTACCGTGCTGAAAGTTCTTGTCGCGCGAAACGTTTCGGGCGGGTTTTTTCCAACTCTTTTTTGCAGTCACGGCAACTTACCCTCTACGAATCGGCTGACACTTGTTACACATGTGAAACGAATCTACCGGGCTTAGGAAATGTCTCGGAAATTTGCATCCAAGCAAACACTGATCCAAAGTTCAAACACATTTTTAGGAAGTTAGTTCCTCCCCCATCCCTTTTAAGGCGAAAAGTCATCGGCAATATTTCGCGTTCCCAGGCGCGAAATTATTACTTTTATCTGTTAATACGTAAGAAGGATTCAAGCAGCTATAGTGTTTGCATACCAAAGTACCATCAACTTTAAAGCTAAACGCCGTATGAGAGAGATCATTCGTGGATTTGGCGGCCTTTGCTAGATAAATATGATCAAGACGTGTGCAGTATTTTCTTTGAAAACTACACCGGACTGTCCCTGAAGTCACCTCAAGAAAGCATATTCTCGATGACTTCCTATGCGAAAAACGGCTGTTTGTGTCATTATTGCCGAGCAGGCCTGCACCAGTCTCAATTAATACCTCTTCTCTTTGATCCACGTTATCTGGGGCCACACAGACGTTGAAATATGCCCTTTTATATGTACACAGCATAGATAACTTAATGCTTCTCATGGAAAACTCTGACGTGAAGTGTCAATTTGTTTACGACGTGTGTTGTATCGCTAATCTCGCGGGTCCGTATCGAACTCTCAGCCATAATGGCCGCTTTTCATTAGAGTAATGGAATATCAGCGTAACTCTAGCGGTTTTCTTGTGTTTTCCGACCTTTTCAATAATCATCTAGGAAGGAGTCGAATTTTGAAAACAAACACATCACAACTTTGCTGTTATTAAGGGTGTCCAATACACTCTGATTCACACGCGTTCGTGAACCTACGCGCCTTGCTGTGATTTCGGGTGGGCTTTTAATTTCCGCTTCTTTTTTCAACGATCACTTTGAAATATCCTTGACCCGTGTAGCGCTCCATGCAAGCGTGGGCCGGCTTATCGCAGGGAAGAAGCAGAGAAAGAATAAGAAATTAGTTGTACTTGCGTCAATGTTTTTGGTTTCCTGTGGAATTCACCACAACAAAAAAGTAATTGACATCACACACATTAGTCTGACTGCCTTTTGCCTTTGTAAACATCGTAACACGGAACACTTTTTCCTGTAGATCATTGCTCGAAGAAATCAGGAGCCGAGATGTCTGTTGATTTACAGATTAAAACATTGTCCAAGCTAAACCTGTCAACTTTTTTTCGTTGGTTTTGGACGGCTTGTTTGAAAACTCTCAGCTTTCCGCGTCGCTAAACGCTCGATCAACTTTTGCCTTCTTGGGTCAAGTTAACCCTGACAAGTCCTCTCAAAACTGGCAGAAAATAATCCCGAAAGAGATTTATTCCGCAGAGTTATCATTAATCTTTTAGCAAATAATTACACTGCCTTCTCGCCATTATACCCCTGAATACCCTTAAGGCAGTGATGTCTTTTCAGAACCTTGGTCTTGCGTGAAATTATCGGTCGCGAAAATTACCCATCGTAAAATGGGAAATAGAAAAATACAACACTTCGGTAATTATAAAGAATGAATGTAATTGAGGGTTGTTCGATCCATCACAACTTCAAACAAGGTTTGGTAATTTTCTTTTAAAATTGGCTTTGGAACAATGGCTTTGTCAGAATCGGACATGTGCGCGTTTGCTTCTTGTTGTTCTAAAAGAATGGCATTTGAATACCTTTTGGTTTTGCTGTGTTAAAAGCGTGACGTAAACTGGAAAAGAATACAACCCGAATGAACTCGACATTTTTTTTGTACTTTGGTAAACACACCAATTTGAAAGGTGTTTAAAGGTGCTGATAGAGCTGTTTGTTCTAAAATCGAAAAATGTTTATTCTGTTTAAATTGGTATTAGCTTCTTCTCGAGTTGTTCCAACTCTTCTAATCTCGAAGCTTCGTCTGCTGCTACTCATTTCTTGTGATCGTCGCTTAATTTCTCCAAACAATATCACTACATTGCCATGTGGCAAGGTGAAGAGAATAAAAAAAGATCAGCAACTGAAAAGTTCAAGCGCGGTTTATGTTTCAAAACAAGCCCATTTCCCCGCCCCTTTCTAAGCAAACCTTAACCCGGGATGCAAACTTTTAAAAAAATGTCCTGGCACTGCAAGAGATTACCGTCCTACATGAATGCAGTGTATGAAAACGAGTAGAAGAACAAAAAGTAAAGTAAGTTAGCCTCTGTTAACAAAGGTACAGGAAAAGTGGACGGAAAATGATCTCGTCACCCAAACATCCAGTTATTGCTGAATTTATTAAAGCTCTCTCGATTCTTTATAGCGAGCCGCACGTTCTCAAGCCTCATAAGTAATTAGGTGAATTCAGCGTCATCCGCCCGCGGGGTATTCGGAAAGAACCTTTATGAAATTTTCACGTTTTAATATTCTGCCATTCTTCATTATAATTTTCTAAATGTGAGCACGGGATTAAATATTGTTCCACGGACGATATTATTGGCTGTTTCTTTGTTCAACTGAAAAGACAGTCGGGGTTCTTTTAAGTCGCTCGCATTTTGACGTCAATGCAGTTCATTTGTAGCCCATCGTTCCTCGCGGGTTTTTTTGGAAAGTTTTCACCGGTATTGTAGAGAAAATGTGACAGTAAGAATTCTCCAGAGCCGAGAACTTCAAATCAATACAACTGCTCTGTGAATTCCCGCTTAGTTCGTAATTAATTTATTGCAGAGAAGCTTAATTTTCGTGTTTTACCACTTCAAGACCTGCGAGTTTACCATAAAATAGTGTCATTCTTCGCTAAACCTTATTATACTCGTTTCTAAACTTTATACAGTTTTACTTCACTACTTAGTCGTCTTTTGTGCAGCATAACTGATTGACGAGGAAAAAAGGTAAACAGTCTGCCCGGGTGATTGTTTTCTCTTCCTCGTTCAGGAGAGTGTAGACAGTTGACTTTTCTTGTAATGCTTACTGATTTTGTAGACTTCGAGTGTGCGTGATTGTAAACTGATCGGTCAGAATATAATACTCACCAACATATTCTCACATACAGTATATATTTCAAATAACTGCCTCGTCATATCCAAATTGGAGGCGAGATTCTAGAGTTTCAACACCATCCGAGAGAAGAGCTAGCCGAAAATCTGATAGCTATGGTCTACTGAGACATCGGATTACAACAAAACGGCACAGCTTTGAATTCAGCTCCAAAATAATTAATTAGTTACTGAACGATTTAACATCTGTGAGCTCGGGTAAAGAAAGTCGCGAGGTCTTTATACACGAAAATCTGGATCATGCGAACGTGCACGTTCATTGTGAAAAGATTTTCGCAGAGATAGTAAATTTGGACGTTCGTTGCCTTGAGAGCCAGAGAATCGAGGACTCTCTGTAGCATGATTCTGCCTCGGCTTGTAATTTCGTTTTCACGGTATAAGCATTAGCTTTGCAAGAGCTGGATTGAGTTTACACATTCAAGGATGCCAAACGTAAGTGGAAAATTACTCGGGAGGCGATTGAGATCAAGTTCTGTCATTTTAAAAATACAACAGAACATACAACACTCATTAAAATGCAGTACGGTGCTAAGTCGGAACTTTGGCAAGCTGACCTCAACTTGTTCTAGATTTTCACGTAAATGTAAACAGTTCTACGGAAACTGTGTAAATTTGATTCGGCGAAAAAAATTCGTGGACATCTTTAAAATAACTTAGGATATTACGTAACTTTGGTGTGTAAATAAGAGCTTGTTAGGCGCCTTGGAGTCTTTTTCTCGCCTCGTTTTCCAGGGCAAGTGCCAATTGCCACACAAGTTTTTGGAAGCAGGGGCAGACAATGAGATGACGATAATATATCTCTTGGAGAAATTAAACGATATAAAGACTTGACGATAGAAATACAAATCTTTGCCCCCAAGTCGTATTTGCCGTGTTCATGCAAAGTGACAACCGTTGTTTTCTTGCTCGCAGTGAGAACGGGAATGAAGGGTTTCTGTCAGTTGTTCCGTCGTGTCTTCCTCTTTCTCTCGCAATTTTAAGCCCCTCTTCAGCTTTTTCTCCCGCCGTCTGTTATTTTGATGTACCGTATGTCATTTTCCGAACATTTCTCTAATAGTTAGGATACAGTAGTCATGAATGATGATGCTCGTTTGCTTAGTAACTGCAGTGACCACAGCTAATAGAATTTCACAAGATTTTTCGGCAAAGACCTTTATTTATTAGTCAGATTCTAGTGTTGCCTCTTTTCACTCAATGGAATAGTTTTTTTTTCTCCTTTCTTACTTCTCCTTTTCCTTAGATACCAGAGAAAGCTCGTACCTGAACGCTATTGCCGCTGCAGGCGTGGCCTACCAGATAACCAAGGGCTGCAGTCTGGGAGACTGGGATGTCTGTAACTGTGCTTCTCAGCCTCAAAAAAGGGGCCAGAAAGCTGGGGAAGCGAGCTGGGAATGGGGCGGGTGCTCCGAGGACTTTGGATTTGGCAGCAGATACTCTAAAGAGTTTATGGACCCGGACAAGAATCCTGAGAAAGACTTATCAAAGTTTATCACACAGCACAACAATGAAGCTGGAAGAAAGGTATGCTTAGAATATTAGTTTTTTGGGGGTGAGGGTGGAGAGGTAAGGGAGGAGGGGGTGGTAGAGAGGGACTGACCCGGTTTGGTATGGAGCAGGATGTTTTTCTCTATATGATCTTTTAATCGTGTTGTACTTTTTGTGGCTTTTAAAAGCACAACCGCATAGTAAAGCAAATGGTTTTGGCTTACTTGACTTGATCCTCTTTGACCCTTGTGAGGCATACAGAGCTACCACCAGAGCTCTCCACTGAACTGGTAATGTCATCATTTTCGTGTGGGCTAACAAACTGCCCAACCGCTTGAGAACACGGTGCGGATTGCGGCGATTAAGAGTGGGGTTGAAAACAAAGCGGATTGGATGTGGTGAAAGGTGTGAAAACGGCTTGGCAAATGCACAAGAGGCGGACAAGTAGATACTGTTAGGAACAACGAAGCAGTAATTAGTCGCTCTTGCGTGCTTAGCAGTTAAACACTTCTTTTTTATGGCGAAATAAGGGGAAAATGGCTATCTAGAACAGTTGTGTTATTTACCAATTAACCAAATGACGCATAAAATGGAAAACTCTGTCACGTGCAGAATGCGAACATGAAACGTCTGCCAAAGTGCGCATGTGTATAAATATGTGTAACTTATAGCATACTGAAACGGCGCCATGAGATTTGGAAACCAAGGGGTTAAAGCTTCACTGTTGCGGGTTAATTACCGCAAAACCCACAATTATACGGATCTGACGGCATCTCAAATGTTTCCTTATGAAGTGTGAAGCGCTATGTTTTTTGCGCGCGTTATTTGGGCGTCGTCCCTTCGTGTTTACAGACAGGACATGTGTATTTTCCGTTGTTACGGTTTCCTTTTTTTCCCAACCAATATTTTTCCCACTGTCCTTGCCCTATAAACCGCTTATTAGACATTTTATCTGTAGTGGATCGTTAATTTTTCGGCGCGGCTTTTTTTACGAATTGAATGTTGAAAATGGATATAATTCCTTTGTACTTTCCGAAGGAGTTTTACCTAACAGTTTTGCGGTTTGTCGCGTTTAACTTGTGGACACCAGCGTGGGGCACGTATTTCATTTTGATTTTTAATGTTCTCAGGTTTTCTCTCCGTAACTTACAAAGTTAGAACCTGATCAATGCTTATTGGATTCAATGAAGCTTAACCAATGTTTCATAGAAAAATCTCTTGTAGAATTCAAGGCCGGCCTTCCTGAATAAGAACGTGCTTGTTAAATCCACAAATATTGCCTGCTTCCTTATCTTATATATTCTGTATTCTGAGTAGAGCAATTAAAGGTTTTTAGATTTAAAATACCGTAAATGGCGCAGCTTCCTGACAAACAAACTTGCATCGTAACCTCGTCAAACAAAGGCATCCTTTCTATACAGGTTGTTTGTAAAGTCGCGGATAAACACTTTCAATCTGCTTAGAGACGCGGCCAACTATTTTTAGCTGATCTTGAGAAAGCTTAGAACCGTACGTGAATCAATAATAATGGATGCTTAATTTTCAAGAGCAGTACTCGACAAATAACAGGAAACCATTGAAGGAAGTTCGACTCGTTAATGATGACGAAGAGAGAAATGAGTAAAAAGTCCAGATTCCTTTGAAATTTTGCGATAGTGTTGTTGAGACTAGGAATTCCTAAAAGGTCGCTTCAATTTCTACTTTAGTATAATTTACTGAAAGTTTGAAAAAATATGCGTTATTCTATAACCGGCGGGTTAAGACTAACTACCCCAGTGAAAAACACCTTAAAATCTCATCTTGTTTATTATAGTATTTGCAGTGATAATCTGAAGTATAATCTTCTCAAAATCCTGTCAAATAAAAATACTAATTTCAAGGTTATTGTGCCTTTTAACTCAGTCTTTAACCTCAGCCAAAAAAACAAACCTCACGTCGTGCGATGGGGCTCTAAGTTTTGAGTCTGTAGGTGAATCTTATAGAGTGTAACCATTGAATAGTCTCTTCAGTATTTTTCCATATGTCATTTCAGACTGCAATCATTTCTTGAACTAGGAAGTTCGATTATCTGAGCCAGTGACATCGTTGTAATCGGCTTCAGACGTTTGTAGAGATGAGAGTGATACGAGTCGGTCGATAAACCAACTCCAGCAATGGCCCAAAAATTCACTTTACCTACGCCAACCACTCGATGAATAGCCTTAAATTTCGCTTCTAAGGCTTTCCATGTTTCCGGGGTTTTTCCACTTGACAGAATTAAAAAAAAAAATTAAGCATGCATTTAAATAAATATTTAAAACCAGTTACAGAAAACAATTGAAACGTATTAAAGATGCATTATTCTCCTTCATCATGTCATTTCATGTGCGTGAGAGTATGTTCGTAGTTACGAAAGTAATAGCCGGTTTCGTTTCCCATAAAACTCTGCCTTTCCTCGGCAAAAAAAGCAAAAAACCGCAATATCGATGGCTTGAAAACACACCAGACCAACCATCCCGTAATTTAATGGCAATCTAAATTTTTGAACATCAGTTATGTAAATCCCTCGATATGCGGTTATTCGCAAACTTCCAAGCTATATTTAATGACTTTTGTATTATTTTCAGATGTCTGTTCCGTTGCGTGGGTCGTAAATTGCGAATTTTGCGGCTTCCGTCTGACCAAAATCGAAACAAATTTGAACAAGAAGTGCTGGTTTGACCTTTGTGCTGTTCGTGACTGTCGCGCGCGCAAACTGACTCCCGCGCGGAAACTCCGCCAGCCTCGTGGGTTTCCTTCGTTTACCTCATAACCGCTTTCTGAAGTTTGTTTTCAGTGGTTTCCAATAAAACGTGATGGAGACCTATTACACGCCCTTCCTTTAAGAACTTTTATTTTTAAAGGTGTCAAGAATTATTGTGAATCTTTCCTTGCAAACATAAGGAAAATTCCTGCCGGTTTTGCTTGCATAATAAATGACAAAGGGAATAATATTATCTTGAACTGAGCAAAACCTCTGAGCGATAAAGTGTTTATTATGATCCGGATATTTTGGTATTTATTTTCTCAGCAGGGAGTTTTTTTTTGCGAGAGATTAAATTTGGTGTTCCTCGTAGAGATTTTATAGATAGAAGAGCATATTGTAGAATTGATTGTCGCGTCATTTCCAGTAAACTGACCTTAAATTCAAGGAAAAACAGCACATTAAGGTAATAAAACACCGAAGAGACTCACAGCAAAATGAATGGCTAAAACTGGGCAAATGAAATTCATGATTTATTTGTAGCTAGACAAGGAAATTTTATTTTCCTTTTTCCCTAAAGGGAAATAACTGATGATTGAATCCTTTCAAGCGTGCCATATTGTCAGTCCTCTCTCAGTTTAGAAACGTTGTTTCGATTTAACACGAAATTATCAAAATTAGCTAACATGAAAATTATGTAAGGCAATCAGTTTGAAATATATCGTTATGCGATAGGCGGGCATCTGACAGATGTGATGAGCTTAACAAAATTGATCATGATGTTTCAGCAATCATTTACTACGTGTGAATAAAGCTGTTTATCAACACGGAATGTAAATGAAACTATCTTTCAAAGTCACCCATACTGGCGAAGCTTAAATGGAAGATCATGGAAGTTTCGGAGGAATTATCTCATTAGCAAAGCGGCAAGAGTTTCCTATCCGGGCCTAATTGACCCTTAATCCTTGGAGGAGATTATTCAAAGAATATCTTGAAATAACTGTCGTATATTCTTATCCATCTTGCAGGTCATCAAGGATAATCGTCTTTAGTATTAAGAGCATTCCTTTACTTAATTAACGGATTAGAGCATTTTAAACTGCCATAAGATGGTTTTAAATCTACTTTTCTTTCGAAACACGTGACATTTTTTTTCTTGATATTTACTGCTGTCAACCTTTAACACTTCATCAGAGAGTCAGTTTCTCGTCCAAACTTCTCACTCAATCAGATCAAGCACAGCAATTGCGCGTGCAAAAGTGCGTCAAGTCGTTGTGGAAAAAGACATCTTCCAGCAAGGGCCGAACGATACGGCTTACTGCACTCTTTTGAACAGTTTCTTTACAGACTAACATTCCAAAATGTGAATTGTTACCGACACAATCGATTATCTGTCAAAGGCAAGCCCGCGTTTATGTTTAAACGAACAAGCTTATCACATATTCCTTTTTGAATGTTTGCATTGGAATTAACCCCAGCGGGTGTCTTTGACAATGTGTGTTTTTGTCAAACTCTGTTGGCATTAACATTAAGACTACTGTGTTCCTTGTATCGTTAAATTATTGAAACAAAAAGCAAAATTTTCATGTAAGCTCTTTGATAATTTTGTGTTACAAATCGAGGAACTTTTCAAATCATACTTCATTCAATTTTAACCCAATTTTCGTTTTGTTACATAGCTATGGGGCTGTTTGTTAATCTCGATATTCATCACCTTGGCCCAACCCCTCGGGCTGTAATCCATGTTTTGACGAAGAGAATAAGAGTTTCAAAATTTAATTAAGATGGAATGACCTTTTGAAACAATTGCAGAAAATCACAGTTTTACCCCCTGTGGAGAACACCTAATCAATTCTCTAGAAGAGGCGATTTGAACCGGTTCAAGGTCGACAATATAATCATAGTTCTTGATTGTTTTACGTTTCTCTTGATGTCATTTAGTTGCTTGTTTTATTTCTTTCGTCATCTCTGTGTACATGTATATATCACTGTACTGATTTTGCAAGACAAAACTAGACGGTGATATTGTTTGGGTTAATTTACTCTGTTTGATTTATTGTTTGCTAAAATCAGTGAACCTGAAGTGAAATGGTTTTTAGCGCCGAAGGGTAACATTTTTCTATTAGCATTAAACATGTTTTTAGATAAATATGTTTGTTTTAGGTTTGTCTTTTATGTTTCTTAATATTAGATATAATTAATCAAATGATAAGTCAAGCCTAAGGGCCAAGGCGTTTGACAACAGGATAGTGCAATCCCACGATCTACCAAACCGTACATGTCGATCTGATCTCACAGACTTTCATGATCATCATCATCATTTATTTGTCTTTAAATATAACAAAAATTTAAAAAAACAGCATGTAGGTTGTTAGGCGAGGAGACCTCAGGAAACCACCAGGCTTATAGGAGAGGCCACCTTTGACATCACAATATTAAATGAGATAAAGGCTGCGAAGAGTGCGGCAGAAACTAACTCAGAAACTATTTTAATAAAAACTCTAGCACTTTGTTCTTAAAGGTAGAAAAGATTGACAAATTGGTAATAGAGGCAGGAAGACAGTTCCAGACCCTAGGACTTTGTTATAGCAATGTTGATTTAGGTCCTCCTTTCGACCTGTCTCTTGCGAGGAACTCTCAAAATGATAGAAACAATACGAGATATCTCCCAAACGACAACTGTGCTGTGAATCAAATCAAGGATTACCAATTATTCAAACAGCTCCTTCGTCACACCTTGTGTCATTCTCGCCACTAGACCCCGCGATCCCCCTTGAAAAAAAGATTGCTGGCTCTGGGAACGAGATGGCCTTGTGCACGTAGAGCGCATGCGCTACGTCAAACAGAAATGGGATTAATTTGTAGCCCGTGTAAATCCTCCTGGCCTGTCCTGTCCTCTGTCCCTTTTCCTGTTATTTTTTTTTTGTTGAGAAAAGACGGCCTACAAATGTCAACATAGTGTTCCTTTCTAAGACTTCATTGTTCTGTTGTTTCAGTGTTTAGGGTTTTTGCACATGTTTTAACAGGATCTAGACCCTTGGTGTTGACTGTATTTTTATTATTATTTTCTTGTTTCAGGCTATAAAAGACAATATGGGCAAGAGTTGCAAATGTCACGGCGTCTCTGGCTCGTGCACTATACGAGTGTGTTGGAAAACCATGCCGAAGATGGCGCAAGTTGCCACTGAACTACGACGAAGGTTCGATAGCGCGCTGAAGGTTAAACTAAACAGAAGCAAAACCAAGCTCACGAGACTCTCTCGTGGACGACGAGGACGAAAGAGGAACACGAACAACCGTCGCCCGTCGCCGTCGAGTCTTGTCTACGCTGTCAACTCACCGGACTTTTGCGAAGTCGACGACAGGTATGGAGTTCTGGGCACGGTAGGAAGAACGTGCAATAAGACATCGGACGGCACGGACGGTTGTCGCCAGTTGTGCTGCGGCCGGGGATATAACACTGCTAACAAGGTGGATGACGTCAAATGTAACTGTACTTTTATCTGGTGTTGTCACGTCAAGTGTGACTGGTGCAAAAAAGAGTGGATCGAACATACTTGCAAGTGAGGCGTAATGACGTCACCAATCAGGAATAAATTATTATGGATTATTTTCAAAGGGCTTCACGGATTTTTAAAATACGAAATTAGTCGGTTGGATTTTTATTTTTCAATTGCCGTGTCAGATACGGTGCTGGGAAAGCAGCTATGAACGATTACACCAGAAACAACAACGGTTAGCATATCATTTGCAGTTTCTACAAGAATTCAACGACGACTGAGCATCTCCGACACACACGTTGACCTCGCTTGTGGATACTGTGAGGCATGGCTTAGATCTCTATTTAAACGTTCCTCTAACGTATCGCTAGAAAATAGAGAATCGAAGGCTTTCTTCTAGTTGCTCATTCGTAGGAACAACAGCGTTTTTGGCCTTTCATTGGATAAGTTTTGATTGACAGTGTACATATTTATGAGAACTTGCAAAGAACTAAATTCCAAAAAAAACGACTGAATTTTTCACCTCCCCCGGCAAGATACTCCCCACTAATTCCACCTGAATAAGTCCAGGGAATGGGTGCCTCCTCATTGAACCGATCATTAATAAGGCTAAAGAAGCGAAAAGAAGCGAAAGCGTCTTCACAAGTTGCTATCGTAGTGGACAGGTCAAACTGCTCACAACAGCACGCGAACGTCAGTATGACGTCACATTGCTTAGCAACGTCTCGAACGAATAACAAGCTCAGTCAAAGTGGTACTTATTCCCCCGACTGTTCCTGAAAAACCTCGGCCAGAAGCAAACTAGACAATATGCATCTTGTACTTTTCTTACTTGAGGAGAAGTACGTGAGCTTGTTACGATATTGTGCAGAAGAATAAGAGCGGGAAAGACTCTTCAAATAGAAACAAGCCATGTGATTCTCGCGGCGCGTAGGGCATTTGTTTTAATCGGTATGTCTTGAGGTTTGTAACTTATACGATGCAAATAACTTCTAATTATATATTTCTATGTATACAAACCTTTCTTATTTATAAAATGACACCGTAGATAGAAAATCAATGTTTGAACACATTTTATTGTAGAAGACGACTTGTTCGAACTCACAAAAGTCCAACAGTAAAGAAAGAAAAATGAGTCCTGTGTTGTGAGTTTGCAATAGACCAATTTCGATATATTAAAATTCAGCGCAAAACAGTAGACCTCAGCACGAGGCTCCGGGGAATAACTACAGAGTTTGTGGGGTTTATTCCCCAGAGCCTCGTGCTGAGGTCTATTGTTTTAAGCTGAATTTTAATATATTGTATTTGGTCTATTTAGTTGTTCTTCACCTGACTCCACCATTCTTGTCCCATGCTAAAAATTTGTTTTCTCCCTAATCAATTCCATATTTTTATTTAGGGCGCGTTCGTTTGGGATCAATCCGGAATAAGAATAACTAAAATAATGCGAGTAAGCGTTTGTTTGGGAGCTATTCTCATTCCGGAATACTTGGATTTCCATTCCGGCTATTCTGCTCCCAGGAGCAGAATAGCCGGAATATATTCCGGAATAAATTCTTATTCCGGAAAATCCCAAACGAACGCGCCCTTAGATTCCTACTGAGAATTTGGTAATTTATAACTGAAAATAATCACGCCATGTTGCCGATTTCTGGTCTCCGTTTACCTTCCTACTCATTCACTTGTCAGGGAGAACAGAGTGTTGATCACTATAGAATTAACAAGGTAAAAGCACCTCTCCATTTAACTATGCAAGTAAGCCCAGGGGAGAAAGATAAATCCTAGTCACTGTAACGCTTTTGACAGTCATAAAAGTCAGAGACTCGAAAAGTCCATCACAAAACAGTCGTATTGTCTACCTTTGATGTCATTTCGTAGCATATACTGGCCTCACACCCAATCCCCAAACCTGGAGGACCGCCCTTTGCGCCAGCCGACCCCATGGGGATGACCTTGCCTGACTGTGAAAGTGGTGGTTGATTAATTCTGGAATGACAAGTTTCAGCAGATAAGTAATATAAATGAAGCTTGAAAGAGCGAGAATTTGTTAAATGAACTGCAAGCGCCTTGTCAAATCAGAGGTTTTCGTAGCTATTTTCAAGACAAAGTGGCTCATTGATGACTTTTTTAATTCCTTCTACCTTTTGGCACAAGAGAGCAAACAGTCTGTCTTCTTTTGAATCAGCTTGCTTGCTCACCGATCCTATTCATCCAAGCAAGGTGTACAGCTTTCAACCAATCATAATGTGGCTTATTTGTGTAATACTAAATATGAAAACACGCTCTGAGTGGTCCAGGACATGCATGCACCTGACAAACAACATGGCCTTTATAACGTCACACTGCGCCTAAGGGGTCGTGAACTGGGGACGAATCGTTTTTCTCAAAGTCATTAACAATTCATCAAGTTTTAACATAGGAAATCATGACCGTGACTTTTTTTAGATATCTGCTCTTACTTGGCACAGATTTCTACGATTTTATTTCTGTATTGTCCTCACTCAAGACATGCAGTGTTTGACCTCATTTCTAAACACCTTGATGTTCGTCAAGAATCCTCCACTACGCGTCATATTATCAACTTTCCTCTCGGTGTTTAGAAATGTGCCCAAACACTTTTTTTCGTGTTTTATGTATTACTTTTAGAGTTTAAACGAGGAACATCCCACAGAGGTCGTACGCGCCGCACGCGCAGTTCACGCCAAAAATGAAGGGGGCCTCCTCCAATTGTCATGACCATGTGTAAGTTTCTTTCACAACTGGTTTGTTTTTTTTATTCTATTGGAAGGAATTGTTTCACGATCAGTACGTAATAGGTACATGGAAGCAATCAAACTTTGAGTGGAACAAGTCCCTAGGATATGTCCCATCTTGTGGTACGACTTTTTTATCGTCCCCACCTTATTTTTCCCAGGCCGTTCCCTCTTGTGTATAACAGAGAATTCCCCCACTCGAATTTTTTCAAACCATACTGCACCAGAAAGCATTTTAACAGAAAGGCACAACAACAAAGGAAAACTCTTATTTTTTACTAAAATAAGTTAAAACTTCTTACACATACTCTTAAACACGAGCTCTTATTTTGAAGATATATTAAAACTAGACTACGAGTAGTCCCTTTTTCGCTTAGTCCGTCGTGCGTAACGCCAAAGTAAAACCGCGAGATAAAAAAAAGACCGCGCTAAATCAGGTCCTCGCCCCAGGATTTTGCGCAGCCACAGAGTGTGTGCAAGTGATGTCATCAAATTCTCAAATCCAAAACTAAAGAGCCACTGAAGGTTTACAACTTTCCAGCTCAATATCGCCCCTCGCTTGAAAACCAGCGCATTTTAAATGTAGAATTTATGGCGGTGCGTGACATAAAACTAAGATTGAGTTTGTCGAAAAATATACACTTATCTCGTGATTTTTAGCCATTTTAAGAGTTTGGTGGTTAGGAAAAATGCTTGTGTAAATGTTTTTTTGGCTCGGTTCAGAAAATCAGTCGACTAGATAGCCAAAGTTCGGATCCATATCAGTATCTGGGCAACTGCGCACCTACCCCTCCCCTAACCCAACATGTTTATAATAAGTTAATAAGATAGTGTTACTGTTGAGTTAGGGGATAGATAGGTGCGCAGTTGCCCAGATACTGATATTGATCCCAAAGTTCCAGATGCTTACACTACTCTTAGTCCAAGTTCTAACATCCTGATGAACAAAGAAACTAAAAGTTAAAGGAAAGTTTTGCATTTTTGGGAGTGGAGTATACCATTCTCTCAGTATTCAAGAATGCTCTTCCGTTCATGTGACCACGGGTTGTTAGAGAGGCAACCTTTTTTAGAAGGGGATGTTGCATTATTTTCCGACGCAGTTCAAGGCAAACTGCTCAGTTTCCATGTGAAATGTGAATCACTCCTTAATTTTAAGACCTGGATAGTTTAGTGAGAGCGTGATTTGCAGAATCTAGAGTACAAATAAATACGTTTACTTTAAAACAACCATTTGTTTACGCTTGACGACTAAATCAGAGCAGTAAAGGAGACACGATGGATAAACAGAGAAAACCTTACAGCAAGGTCTTTACAGAAAATTACAACTATGCAGTGAGATGTTGATGTTTGACCGTAACAGCCTCGGAGCACTGTACAGTTGTAAGACCACGCTGACTGTGTGGGCTGCTGAACGGACAGACGTGATCATTCCCTTAGCTGTCACAGTCCTTGATCGAGTAATTTAGAAAAGTCTTGTCCCAGTTGTTTTCCCTGCTTTCTGTAGCTTGATGTTAAACGTCTCTTTGGACTGAAAGAAATGCAAAGGTATTACACTGAGACCAAAACAAATTCCGTTTTTCAACAGTCACATCACAAGTCCAAGATCTGAGTATTCTGGAAGGTCATGGGTTCGACTCCCGTTGGGGAACTCAGAAAATTTGTTTTCTGAGTAATTCGACTTGAGAACGCTTCATTTATATAATAAACCAAATGCAATACGCGCACCCTGATTGGTCAATCCGCTTTGGTTTATTGTACCGGTAAACTCCATGGACATAATGTCGCGTCTCTCGAATATTATTATATAAAGCCATAGGGGGACCACACGGTTTCTATGGTTTACAGGCTTGTAAACCACTTGGGATGTTGATAGAACACTCGAAGAATTCGTAAATCACTAGCCTGCGGCTCGTGATTACAAATCTTCTCGTGTTCTACCAACATCTGCGTGGTTTACAAGCTTATAAACACAGATATTGTGGTCTATTGCTTAAATAATCATTTTTGGGGTCTCTTATCCCCTTCTGTCTTTTATTTGTTATATCTTGCAGTGATGGGCGTCTCACTTTGTAGGAATCTATGTTGATGTAGATCAAGTTAGAGATTAGACTCTCCCTCTCAATAATATATAAACAATAGTCTCCATTTGGCGCAAAAATATAGCTAGGTTTATAATCCATCAAATATTTTCGCTCGCGCGCGATTGGTCTAAACACGTCACGTGACCGAATATCCCCCCTGCTAAAATGGGGGATATCCGAGAATATACCCCAATTTCAAACTGCGCGCGTTGCGTAAAAGATTTGAAGGATAATAAACACGATTAGTCTCCATTTGGAGCGAAAATATTTAACAATTATCCTGCGAAATCGCACGTAATATCGTCTGATACTTAGCCGACGAGGCCGTAGGCCGAGTCGCTAAAATCAGACGATATTCCGCGAGATTGAGCAGGATAATTGTTTTATTATTAAACAAATTGATAACAAAATTGATTTCAAGCTCGTAACATTTTTTAAAACTTTCTGTCGACATTTTTCACTTCACTTTTTTCTTCCCACGTACGAAGCTACGTATATCGCCGGTATCTGTTACCTCGGATGACAGATATCGAGAGCATCATGACCATATTTGGATAGTGTTACAATTTGTTGAATAATAAGCTAGGATATTTGTCCTTGGACATTTCTGTCCTCGGAGCTCACAGTTTTCCTCGAGCTACGCTCTCGGAAAACTGTTCGCTTCTCGAACAGATAATGTCCGCGACAAATATTCTAGCATATTTTCGCGCCAAATGGAGACTATGGTTTATATATCCTCGAAGATCACAGTTTACGTCCTCGGAAAACTGTTTCGCTTCTAGGAACAGATAATGTCCAAGGACAAATATTCCGAGCATATTTTCGCCCCAAATGGAGACTATCGTTGTTCATTATCCTTCAAATGTTTACGCAAATGCGCGCCGTTTTGGAAATTGTGGTGATAATTTACAATATATTTCCTCGAGGCCCGAATGGCATCTGAGTCAATAGCACCATTCGGCCTTCGGCCTCATGGGCTATTGACTCAGAGGCCACGAGGGCGAAGAGAGGAATAATTGGTTTAGTAAAATCCCAAACTAGTTGGTCCAAAAAAAATTATCGTAGACAAAAACCTCTTTCGCTAGTTAAAGCGAAATTCAGCCCGCTATTGTTTTGGTTTTCAAAAGGCCGGCGCTTTTCGCTTACTAGTGGTCCTGTAACAAATAGCCTACTAGGAACTCCACCCAATCAGAACGGCAGACATTGATAATAGACCCACTAGTTGGATTTTACTAATTAACAATTATTCTATTGAAATCGAGGTTGAATAGTGGCAGGAATATTTACCGAGCCGCGAAGCGGCCGAGGTAAATATTCTGCCACTATTCACCGAGATTGAGAAGAATAATTGTTTTAGTATATACACAAGGAAGTGATCTCAACAACATTTTCAGAAGGAAACCATTAAAAATGGATTTAATTTGACCTCTCAATCATGCGTGGAAAACGTGCAAAGCTGTACAAAGCATGCGCGAATTCGCGAAACTATTTACAGAATCTTTGAACATGGAAAATCTATAGTTAATCTTCGAAAAAAACTCGTGACAGTCTAGAATAACGGCCTTAAACACCGTTCAAATCAGTGTGAATCAAAAGTATGCCCTTTATTTTTGTTTGGCTTACGCATTATTCGCTCGCTAGGGGTGAATAATGCTCATTAGCCAGAGATAGCGAACCAATCAGATTGCTTAAAACACCAAGATCACTGAGTGTGTATATACTAATCTCGGATATCCTCCAGTTTTAGCTGGGGGGTATTCGGTCACGTGACGTGTTTAGACCAATCGCGCGTGAGCGAAAATATTTGATGGATTATAATTAGCATTATCCCAGGTCTTTAATTTGTTTTTGCCTCGTGTCACGTTTCATGTTACTTCACCACGGTGTAGAAACTTCCAAGAGAGATAGGTGGGAGCGGAGCCAATCACACATTTTATAAGCAAAACACAGAGATATAGCAGTTTCCTGGAAAACCAGGATCAAGGATAAAGAATCGAGTGAAAAAAAAAAAAATCATGAAGTGCCAAGCACGCAAATATAGAGGGAAGATGGATAAAAATTAATTTTTAATGAGCCAAAGCAAACCTAACCAGCAAAACAAACATGGTGTCCTTAAATGATAAGTGAAATTGTGACTTGGATAAGG
>JAHPZR010000652.1:10000-11657 GCA_019787425.1 Platygyra sinensis | reverse complement strand
TCGCTCGGTCATATTTCCTCGCTCGCTTTTTCTGCTTTTCGCTTGAAGATTGGTGAAGAGCGACCACTCCTCATTTATGTTCTCAAAATAAATCTCTTTTTTTTATGATTCTCTGATAAAGAGGCCTTAACCCCAATTTAAAGCGCTGTGAAAGGTTTTACATTTCTTTAGTATTCAGTATTCCTATAGTTTGGACATTATTCAATTAAAATTAAGTGTGATCAACTTTATAGTACCATAACAAAAAAAACGACTCGCTCATCTTAATTTGGAAACAGCCCCGTGTTCAAGTGAATGTCAAATAAGGTTAAGGTTATTCCTCACAATTGCACCGCGCATCCTTTCTGCGCATAATTTATGGCGTCATTTAGCGCGCCCGCGTGCACGCGCATATTGAAAACATGGCGGATTTGCCTTGATATTGAGCGCTGTCAGTTGGAAAATGGCTATAGCTCACCAACGAGCACGGGCACCCCAACTTTTTTTTCAGTCATTTTAATCAACTTATCATAAACTTTGCTTGAGGAAAGACTGATCTGATTCCTATTGCTGAAAATTGAATAAATAACGAAAATAGCAAGTAAACTGTGGTCTCTTCTATTTTGCCCTGTGGTAACCATGTCAAGAACTTTGGTTGAAATTTTAATCAAGAATTCAGATTTCTGTCTAAATGAAACTTAAAAAGTTGATTTGTGTCCGATAAAATGCATTGACTCCACTTTTATGCGTGTTCTCATGAGTCTCGGTCACAAAAATTTACAATTATTACTGGGAATGCGTTCTTGTAATAAGCATTAAATAATGCCAAAATGGGTCATTTTCAATGCCCCAGTGCTCCTTAATGAGTATGGGCACCCCCCTTTTTTATTTCAAAATTGAAGTTCTCATATCATAAATATTCAGTGGGCAAAGTTTGAACGATAATCTATTGTCAGTTTTATTACAGGGGAATTACCTTAAAACGAAGACTCGAAGGACGGCCATTAATTTATACTATTGCATTTCTGGTTTCAGTGCGAATTCTCTTTTATTTCCGTAAGCAGTCGTTAAAGCTTCTAGCTACAAGACTGTGAGCAGCGGGTCAGACTGGAACCACCGACTCAGTGTCTGTTCATGTTCTTATAGACTTCTTATCTTCTATGTTCTTCAGGTTCGCTTGGTAACGTGAAAGGATTTGCTCATCTTTCCTCTTTGCCTTTTCTTTGGGGTAATGTTTCTGTTTCTCTCAATAATATCCCAGTTAGAGTTTTTATGTTGTATTTGAAAGCAGGTGTCTGCAGCACGAAAAATATTTGAGTATCTCAGGTGATAACATGGTGCAAATGATTGACAGAAGCTTCCTGTTTATATGCGGTTCCCACACAGTCATCAGACAATGAGTTAACGAGAATCACTTCGTGAATTTTACCGGGGCCACTTTTGCCTTGGCAACCCACGTTTACGCTAGCATGCATAACGGTCGTTTACATCAACAAGTTCACGGTCGCGGACATAAAAATCTATTTTATCGCAAATATTGTGTAGAGAAAAAAACGTGTAATGAATAATGTGAAAAGAGAAAATGTTAAGGAATCCCGCTTTTTAAACAGTTGAGAATTTTCAAATCTCGCTAACGTAAATATTGCGTGACATATGTTATTTGAAACATTTTGCTTTT
>JAHPZR010000652.1:0-5000 GCA_019787425.1 Platygyra sinensis | reverse complement strand
CTAAAAATCAAAATTTCAGCAAAATGGTCGGTCTGAAGGTGGATAGTAACCTTAATTCAAGAGGCTGCGAAATTGCATTGATAATACAGTCTTACACCTGGTTGCTATCAGCCTCTGTAGCTGGCTGGATTCTGCGCGCATGTGCTTTGTTTCGGTGGCAGAGGCTCAAAAGAAACATAACTTCTAAGACCCTTTGAAAACATGCTTGCTTGCCGCAAAAAGTCACGTAACCAAATAATTGAAACACCAAAATGCTCCATGAATAGTTTTATGAAAAGTCAGAAAGTTTCACCGCTATAGATGGAATCAAGTTAAGTTTGACATCAGTGCTGGCACTTTGTACCCACACCGGACCCTCCCACCTGCGTAGACTGCGTGACAGGCCGTAGAAAGGGAGGGAAGTCAAAACGAGCGCGGGAGGATCCAGCACCCTTCGAGGAGGAGCGGCCTGCAATGACGCTATTGGCCGGGTTTCATTTTCCGTCCACGAGACGGAAAAATCCGGCAGGGGTGGATCCAGGAACCAATCAGGTTGCAGGATTTGTTGAATTCCGCCCGCTCACGAGCTGAAAAAAGATAAATACTATTTACACGGTTTATATTACGCTCGATGACTCATAAATGAAATTTCAAAAGTCGAGTCTACGAAATAAGTTCAAATGACGCCAACAACATCGTCTAAAGAAGGTTAAGAAACTGTTTGTGAAGTTCCCTTGTAAAGTCTTGGAATCAAATAGAAAGCAGTAGTGAGATAAATAAATATTATTTACAAGATCTAACTTCTAATATAACAAAATTGCAAATGAAGTTTTCATAATAACTTCAAAATGATTGAAAACTTAGAGTTCCAAGAAAGGTTTAAGACTGTTCTGCAAAGTTTCTTTACTGTTGAGCTATATGGTACATTAAATGCAATTCAAAGCAATTTTAAATTAACCTTATTTTTACAAGTTTAAGGTCCACCCTTCAGTATATTCTCGTTTGATTATCTCGACTGCTAAGAATCATCATCAGTTACTGCGCTGTTAGAAAAAAAATTTAACTGAAGAGAGTCTTGAGTCCTATACGATAATTTCTACTGAAAATCAAACAGATGCAAGGATTTACGACACAATTTGTGTGAACCATTACAGTAGCAACATATGAAAAGTATATCAAGCCACAAGACCATAAGTCCGATGCAAAGGTGACGAGAAACCAGACGATAATGTAGGGCACCCAACATACTGCAAACCCTAACACAATAGCAACGGCCATCTTTGACACATTTCGTTCTCTTTGTTGGCGTTGTTGTCCAGCGTTGGCCGATTGCTCGCCTGGAATCTTCTGTGACTTGAGCTTGACATAGATGATAATGTAAAGTATGGCTATCAACACCAACGGGATTAAATAGAATATAATCATAATTGACACGAAGTAATTTTCATAGGATGAGGATTCTCCAAAGACTTCTTTCCAAGGCAGCGTACACACCAACCCTCGTGGATATTCAACAAGTTCGAAGGCGAAGAGAGATGGGGAGTACACAGCCATCGCGATGATCCAAGTGGTGAGAATAAAGAAAGGGCACAGCTTTGAACTGATGAGTGGAGAACGGAGGGGAAATACCACAGCTCCAAAACGATCCAATGATATCAGAACCAGGCTCTGAATAGATACAACCCAGGAGACACGTGGTAAGAAGTAAATCAGCTTAAATAAGGCCTGGCCAAGAGGACCACCGATCAGCCAGGAGTTTATGTAGAGCCATCGAATATTCCGAGGAATCACGACAATCGGAAACAGCAGATCGGACATGGCCATGTTGACTATTAAAAAGTTGATGGGTTTTCTCATGGTTTTCGTCTTGTAGACAATTATTCCGATGACAGTGTTCCCAGTCAGCGAAACAAGAAAAATCAGGCAGTAAGCAAAGGTTAAGCCGATTTTTCCTGCTGTAGGATTCCAGTAACAGCTCGATGGCTGTGTTCCATTCATCGTTTTGTTCGAGTCCTGTGACATAGTCGTTCAGTTTCTAGTTTTCCGCTCTTCTGCTCACGAATAACTTTTCTTCTTGTTTGATCAAATTCAGTACGAACGTCGTCTATTTATGTTGCCACCCGAAGGCGGAATAAATGTTTGCTTTCAGATTGTCATATGCGCGAAAATAATTACGTAACAATTTGGCATGTTTCACGAGACAATCAGAGACTGCACCTTGCTGATGCTTTTAAAAATTTAGAAATTTAAATGACAGCGCAAACCATCTAATCAACGGTTGCCTCGCAAATGTGTTATGACTGTTTACCCTGCAGAGAGATCAAGTTTTCTTGAGTATCTAAGTCAAGCTTTTAAGAAAGAGACTCCTGTTTTATAAACCGGGCATTGCATATGACTTCTTCAACGGTGAATACTTTGAGGATTAAATTCAACACACTGAAAGCCAGTTTCATTTGTCTGCAAAAAGAGAAGGATCTGGGTGGAGACGGCAGAGGAGAGGGCGTGTAGTTTGTTTTTCTCAAAATAAAGCAGAAACCAAAAATTTCTAATTCATGATGTCAATCAAGGAACTACTTAATTGCTTTCTTGTTTATCCCTGTTTTAAAATCTCTCACCAGTTCCTAGGGGTAGGATGTTAAACCTCATGTGTCTTTCATGATTGCTTTATATTTTGCTCGGCGACATCGGCGTTTCATATCAGTTACTTCTCCGGCACACACATTGTTTTTCATATGGCTTGCTAACGAGGAAATATTTCTCTAGTATTATACCTCGTGCTTTTAGATTTCTTTCTCGGAGTTTCCGACTTTTGCAGAGACGTCTGAAATTGAGCCTAGATCATGTTTTCTCCGGTTTGAAAGAATTTCCGGCCTAAAGTGAAATGTTTTGAGGTATTCTATTCTAAACCATCATAGTTTATTAAGCAGCTCAAGGACACCTGGAGGATTTGCAATGATCGTGTTTTATAAAATATCCCACGTGACGGCATCGTGCAAATAATTGACAGAAGCTTCCTGTTCATATGCGGCTCCCACACAGTCAACAAACAGTGAGTTAATTAGGCGTTAGTTTATAAATATTGTTTTTTTTTTCATTTTCTCAGAAAACTAAGCCAACAAAAACGGTCTCAAAACATCTGATAAAACCATAACACATCAGAGAGTAGTTACCTAAAACTTAATATTGTAGAGTACATTATCTCAATTCAGTTGTCTTTCCAATAAAGTAACAGCAACCTGACGCGTTTACGCGTTTGTGAGACAACCTTGCTTTTACCGTCATTTGCAAACTGGTATAGTAAAATATGATTGCTACTATTTCACGTGATAGGTCGATTTCTGGGAAGGTGTGTTGTATTCGGTTTTCCGTCTGCAAAATTTAACGGTGCTACTCTTCAGTTTACAGTCATGAAGCCCGAATTGTACCAAAAGCTTAATTTTCTGGTCTTTCAGTTGATAATTGCTAATTAATCAACTACAACTGCGAAAAATTGTGCTGTAAATAAACATAAATAGAGTTCAACAGCTGAATATGCAGGCTTGCACACCTAAACCGTTGCCAATTGAGATTATTTTCTCTCAATGCGGTTATTTTGCCCTAGTGAACTGTCCGAAAAAATAATTTCTGAAACCATTTCACGGAAATAAAAGCCGGATCTGATCAGTATGGTTCTCCCCGCTTTGAAAAAATGACTTGCTAGAACATGAATTTCTTTTGCACAAGCGTTGTTTTCTTTCGGAATCGCCGCTCTAGATATTCAATTTGTACATTTGTTACGTACTGAATCAGAGTTACAAGAGGGTTTACTGTTATACTACAGATAAACACTAATTGCAACAGTTGTTCAAAGTTGTGAAACATACACATGCTTAACAAAATGCCGATCAAACGATGAACTTTTAAATATTTTTGCTAGCGCTAAGCTTGGCCTCGTTCATATTTAAAATGTGTTTGCGGTTTTGAGTTTTCTTGTGGTTCTGCTTTATGATTTTTTGACGTTTCAGGGCCCACTAAGTATGATTTGTTTTGTTTTTTACTGTGGGCGCCCTTAAATTTCGCTCGGCCATATTACTTCGCTCGCTTTTTCTGCTTTACGCTTGAAGATTGATGATAAGCGACCGCACCTCATTTATGTTCTCAAAATAAACCTCTTTTATTATTATTATGATTGTCTGATAAAGAGGATTCAATCCAAATTTAAAGCGCTATAAAATGTTTTGCATTTGTTTAGTATTCAGTTCTCCTATACTTTAGACATTATTCAAAATTGAGTGTGTTCAACTTTTTCTGTCTCAAGTACATGAAAATGAAAAGCGCCGCTATAATTACCATAATAAAGAAAACAGACCTTATGCAAAAAATGGATTTGAAATTAGCCTCACTGACCTCATTTTCAACACAAAAATTGCCAGGTAAAAAATTTGTTATCTCAAACGAGGTTAGTGAGGCTATTTTGAATACAAACAAAAGGATAAGCTACGAGACTGTGAACACTAGGTCACACTGGAGCCACTCTACGTTCTGTTGCTTCTATGTTCAGTATCTTATCTTCTATGTTTTTCAGGTTCGCTTGGTAACCTGAAAGGATTTGCTCATCTTTCCTTTTGGTCTTTACTTTAGAGTAATATTTCTTTTACACTCAGTAATATCCCAGTTATAGTTTTATGTTGAATTTAAAAGCGTGTGCCTGCAGCATGAAAAATATTTGAGTATCCTACTGTTACCTGAATTTTATAATTTTAAGCGGAAAGCATTATTTATTTTACTGTTCTAGCTTTTGATGTAAACTTTCTCTGCCTGGCTTTTAATACAGTTGAAAGACAATAAAGTACTGAATATATTTTCTTTATGATTTTGTTTCATTTAACTCTAACATACAGCACTAACAGTTTAATTAGCGATTACGTGCTCCTCTCAAGGAAAATGTTTCCTTATTTTATCTGTTAACACCAACCGTGTAAACTCTTGTCACTTTAATTAATTTCACACTCTCCTTTCAAATCAACAATTCTAATTAATGA
>JAHPZR010000651.1:25000-47061 GCA_019787425.1 Platygyra sinensis | reverse complement strand
AATTCATCACAAGAACTTCGCAACATTGTGCTCACTTCCACGGAAGAAAAAGTGAAACATTTGCAAAGAGAACTTCATATCTGTAGAATAAACCTTTTCAGTCAACTAAACTTTTTTCTCGCCCATCTAATTTGGAAGTCGCTAGAACATGAAAACTTCATCCTTCATAACAACTTGAAAGCAATTGAAAAGAGGAAAATGAGGAAAACAATTCAACTGCCAGCATCACCTCATGATAACGCCAGAAGTATGACCCACAGAAAGCGCACCAGACGCTATGACAAGTTTCGCAGAATTCAACGGAAGAAAGAACAATTTCGTGGGAAGCAGAGATCCATGCCTTTTGCTCGTGATGAGGACAAGCTTCAACACTTGAACCCAGTAAACCTCTCTGAGCACGTTCTAAGTGAGGACCAAACCAAGCTGCTACGCAAAGGACCTTCCTTTTGCCCAGCACCCCGGGACATTAATTGGCAGGAAGTCCATGATGACCTAGAAGCCTTCGAAGCCAGGCTTAGAACTGCCGTGTTCTTTATGGAAAAGGATCCTGAAGAGCCAGCTTCCAACACACATAGCCAGGATCATCTACCACTGATACCAGGTAAAAAAGGTTGGAAACCTCCAATTTCTAAATTCCCGGAACTTGAACTCTTTTTATCTAGCGTTAGGAAAGACATTTTAAATCCCCGTAACATTAGTAACTCACAAGATAATTTGTCCAAAAGGGAGCGTTCCGCGCTTAGGGAATTAAAGAATTCGGACGTTACTATTAGAATACAAGATAAGGGCTCTCGTTTTGTTTTGATCAATTCCGGGGAATACAATGATAAAATGCTTGACCAGCTAAGTAACCCGTTGCATTACAAAGTCTTAAAATCAGACCCAACTACCAAGCATTTAAGTACAGTGGAGCAGTGGTGTTCTAAATGGTTGCAGAGGAACGAGATTTCACCCCAAATCGCCTCTTGGATTGCCAACAGAAAGGCTAAGCCCGGGGTTGCGTTTGGAAACATCAAAACGCATAAGAGAGACAACCCCCTTAGACTCATTACTTCTTGTTGTGGAACAGCTATTGAAAACCTATCAGCCTTCACTGAATTCTATTTGCAACCATTGGCCAGAAAACAGCCATCCTTCATTAAGGACACCAATGATCTGCTTAACAGGATAGATAAACTTAATGAACAGGGTCCTTTCCCCGAAGGCACCCTCCTAGTTTCTTGGGACGTAGTCTCTATGTTCCCTAATATCGACAACGAATTAGGATTAGGAGCGGTCAGTAGAGCACTGAACACTAGAGAACAACAGTTGCCTTCCACTGATTGTATTCTGGAAGCTGTAGAGATTTGCCTTAAAAGCAATCACGCGATTTTTAATGAGAAATTTTACCTGCAGATTCATGGCACAGCTATGGGGCCTAAAAATGCCTGTAGCTATGCGGATATAGCCATGGGGGAGATAGACCACAAGGCTAAGCATTGTGGCCCTATCAAGCCCTCACAATGGTGGAGATATCGCGATGATATCTTTGACCTTTGGCAACAAGGTCTCACTGCACTGAATTCTTTCACCGAGTACATAAATTCGCTGTATCCCACGATTAACTTTGAATTAGTTTATTCAGAAAACAAACTCAACGTATTAGATGTTACACTTCATTTGGTCGATGGTTTCATTCAAACGGATGTTTACTCAAAACCCACTGATAGCCACCTGTATCTTCCTCCATCCAGTGCCCATCCCAAGCATGTCTTCAAAGCCATTCCTTTTGGAGTCGCTTCGAGACTGCGTAGAAATTGTTCTGAGGAAAATTTTCTTACTAAAAGGCTGGAGGAGTACAAGGGCTACCTAGTGGATCAGGGATATCCGGCAGACTTGGTCTCACGTGAATTTTCTAGGGCAGCGAGTATTCCAAGAAATGACTTACTTAAAGCCAAAGTCAGAGAGTCTAAAAAGATTTTTCCTCTAGTTCTCACTTACAACCCTAATTTACCACCTATTAATGGGTTAATTAGAAAGCACTTTCATCTTTTGCTCTCTTCTCCAAAACTTAAGGAGCTTTTTCCACCTAAATCAATTATTTCATCGTTTCGCAGGTCTAAGAACCTCAAAGAAATTTTGGCGCCTTCTAGGTGTAGAAAGGGCTCTTCTCAATCAGTTGAGATTCCCGCGGCGGGATGTTTCACTTGTGACAAAACCAGATGCGATCTTTGTAAGAACTTCTTTGTCAATTCCCGAACTTTTTCTAGCGCACAAACTGGTAAAATGTATTTTGTTCGGCAGGAACTCTCGTGTAATTCATCGAATGTGATTTACTTAATTCATTGCAAGAAATGCAATCTCCAATATGTCGGCTCTACTACTACAGAATTTAAGGTTAGATTTAGAAATCACAAATCATCCATGAAAACGAATAAAAAAACATGCGAAGTTGCCATTCATTTTAATCGAACTCCACATGTGTTATCGGACTTTACATTTCAATGTATTGACCAAATTCAAACAAGCACGTCCGAAAACACTGAACATCTACTAATCACGAAAGAAGCATACTGGAGTGCGCAGTTATTTTCTCTATCACCTTTTGGACTAAATAAAAGACAAGAATTTCATTCTAAAAATCGCATCCACTATTCTTGATTTTAGCGGGCTTCCAGCAATATGTTGCGACTTTCTTAAGGTGTATTCTAACTAGTCTTTGTGCAAGCACTAAATAATTTAGCCCTAATTGTGGTTGTCTCAGCGTTCAGGGGCCCCCTTTGGGGATTCTGTTATTTTTGTGCTAGCCGGGTCTTTCAAAGGCTCTTGGTTGGGATATTATTACTTATTGTTTACTGGCCCTTCTTGGGGATTTTGTTAGGATTTGGGCGTGTGTTGATTCAGAGGCCCTTTATGGGGATCCTGTTGCGCTGTGACAATCACGTATTATTTCTTCATTTTTTGTCGCTAGTTAATTTATTTCTTTGTCGTTGTTGTTTTGCATTTTTGCATACCTATTGTATTTTGTCCGTTCGTTACGTAACTTCTTAATTATTCATTGTTGTAAAAACTGTATTTAAGTTGTAAGTTGTTTACGTACTCTTTTGTAACTGACGAAGGTCGAGAGACCGAAACGTTTTATAAAGTTTTATATTTTTAAATTTTTAAACCAAAAGTTGTCCTATTTCGGTCTCTTTTTAACTAATTTTTATCATTCACCGAATCAGGACTGGGAATCCTTGTGATCCTTTTGGTTTCCATCTTTGTTGGCTCAGGAAGCACTCTTAACCGTCTATCTATATATGTATATATATATATATATAATAGTTCAATGAATGGGACTAGTCGTTTGACATTTGCCTACAGGCCTGTTTCGTGGAGGCTTTAGGCTTCCACTCTTCAGGGCATTTTAATTAAACTGTGAGTTGCCTGCAGTATTTATAAATGGTCATCTTTCCACATGCGTGCGTACATACGTGCGTATGCCCTGAAGAGTGGAAGCCTAAAGCCTCCACGAAACAGGCCTGTAGGCAAATGTCAAACGACTAGTCTCATTCATTGAACTATTGTAACGCTCCCCCACTTGTGGGTGTAGAGCACTTTTCGTAGGATAAACTTGGACATCATAAGGTATATATATATATATCTATCTATCTATCTATCTATCTATCTATCTATCTATCTATATATATATATATATATATATATATATATATATATATATAATAAAAATAGCAAACCAAACGATGAGCTCCCAGTGGAAAGATCCAAGAAGGATATAGTGCCTCAATGTGAATTTTTAGGCAAGTGTAAAACGATGAAACATGAAGCAATGATTACATCCAAATCGATTTTTCCAGCGTTTCGTCATACCAAAAACCTCAAAGACATTTAAGCGCCTTCTAGATTTTCTGTGGATAGAGGAGTTAATCAGCTAGAGAAGGAGACGGGAGGATGTTTTAAATGCTCCTCTAGATGTGATTTTTGTAAGAATTTTTTAATTCAAGATTCCAAATTTAAAAGTTTTTCAACAGGCCGAACCTATAAGATCAATCAAAACTTGTCTTGTTCCTCCAAAAATGTTGTTTACTTGGCCTCGTGCATGAAATGCAATTTACAGTACGTAGGCTCTACTTCCACAGAATTCAAAGTACGTTTTCGCAATCACAAGTCATCCATGCGCACGAACAAAAAAACGTGTGAGCTTGCAGTCCATTTGAATTGTACTGAACATGAGATTTCTGAAATTAATTTTCTTGTTATTGAGAAAATTACTAGCCAAGGGGACGCAGCTTATATTGATAGACTATTACTCACCAGAGAAGCCTATTGGACCGCACAACTTTGCACACTCAATCCCCACGGTCTTAACAAAAGACGCGAATTTAGATCTAAAAATCGCGTCCGTTATAATACTTAACAATAATTTTAAAAAAAATTAAAACCGCACTTTTTAAACTCTTTTTCGCTCACAAAAATATTGCATAATATTTAGCAACAACGTTTTGCGAGAAAACATTACCCGGAAACAATTTAAAAGATGGTTAGGACTTGTTCTCATATCTCAACCACCCTTGGATACCTTGTGATGCGTACACAAAGTAAATACTGATTATAGGCCTGAGCACTGAAAAAACTGATTAAGGTTAGGGTTAATGCAAGGGGTTAATGGTTAGCGTCTTTATAGCGTTCGGGTTTTTGATTAGGTACTTAAATTAAACCGCCTGTTTCTAGCATATCCTCGGTGGTCTAGTGGTTAGAGTGGAAGACTGCCGAGCTAGCGCCCCGGGTTCAAGTACACTTCGTCTCGACGAAATTTTTTTTTTCCCTTTAAGTAATGATCCGCGTAAAAACTAGGCAGGCAACCGGCAAAATCGATTAAAAGGTGAGAAAAAATAATTTTTAAATTCAATTAAATCGATGCATCTGATTGGCTGATATCGAAAAATCGTAGAAAAAAGCAATAAAAAAGTGACATGAACAAAATTTTTTTTTGATATTTGCCTCATCTCTCTAAAATCTATCTCCCGGTAAAATTTTAGCATTGTTCTATGCGCCAATCAAAAGTTAGCCTTTTGGCGCATAGAAATTTTAAAAGTTTAAGATATGTTAAATTTACAAATGCAAAGAATTCAAATCCAAAATAAAAAGATATTCGAACGGATTCCAGTGTATCTACTTTTCGATTTGAAATTCAAATTTCGCGCTTTTTGCGTGTGGACCAATCACATACGTTGAATTTAATTTGATTCGAGTAATCAGCGCCGAAATAATAACTGCCGCTATTGCCACGGCCTATTGTTCTTTTGCCTAGTTCTTGCACGGATCATTATAAAAAATTGAAGAGACTTGCATTTTGACAACATTTGTTGAGCAGAAACTAAGTCTCTGTGTCAAGAAACTTAGAAATTTCATGCGAGTGTACGTGAATAGGAAGAGGGCGGTTTGAGATATGGAAACATTCTTTGCCTGAAGCGGGTCTAACGTGACTTGTAATCGGAGAATTTTGTCTATGTCTGAGAAAAAAATACCTTGACCTTTCAAACGACTATCAATTTACATATGTTAAAAGGGTTTATGACGAGCGCGATAAAACATGATAAAAGGCTAAGTTTTAACTTTTTTCCCCAGAAAATTCCATCATAGCTTCTGGCGAAGTTAACACGATCTTACATTTATCACCGTCAGCGTGATCCATGGCCAGAAGTAATACCTTTATAGCGCATTGAATATTCCCTTCGAAAGTAAACAGAAACGAAAATTCCAGATTACGAAATCTTCTGTTTCGCACGCAAAACGAAAATACAGCTTAACTCTGGATAATTTCAGCCTCAGTAGCCAGCAGCTGGTACCAAATTAGATTCTTTATCCTTGCAAATGTCCTGCGCCCATCGCCGAAGGATTTTGGCCCAAGTTTGACCAAATAAACATTTTTCCCGTCGGCGGCCATTCTTTTGTCTAAACAGTTAATTCGCTAACTTGACAAAACCCTCCTGAGGGGGGATATGACGAAAAGAACTGAGAAATGACCTGTAATTGGCTGATGATGACATCATCCGCGGAGGTTTGGATATAGTCACCGACAAGACTAAAAAAACTAGAATTTTTAAAAAAATTAAAACCGCGCTTTTTTAACTCTTGCGCTCACAAAAACATTACGTAATATTTAGCAACAACGTTTTGCGAGAAAGCATTACCCGGAAACAATTTAAAAGATGGTTAGGACTTGTTGCCATATCTCAAGCCGCCCTTGGATACCTTGTGATGCGTACACAAAATAAATACTGATTATAGGCCTAAGCACTGAAAATAATGATTAGGGTTAGGGTTAATGCAAGGGGTTAATGGTTAGTAGACTGCAAAACAGTCGTTTTCGGAAGGCGCGAAGCGCCGTAAGCGTGATCCTCGCTCCAGACCTTTCGTTCGAATATGGACCGTCGCTCGCGTTCGCAAAAAATACGACTGTTTTGCAGTCTAAATGGTTAGCTTCTCTATAGCGTTTGGGTTTTCGATAAGGTACTTAAATTAAACCAACTGTAGGTAGTGGTGCCCTCGGTGGTCTAGTGGTTAGTGTGGAAGACTACCGTGCCAGCTCCCCGGGTTCAAATCCACCTCGCCACAATGAAATTTTGTTTTCCTTTTAAATTGAAGGGACTTGCTCTTTGACAACATTTGTTGTGCAGAAACTAGGTCTCTGTGTCAAGAAACTTAGAAATTTCATGCAAGTGTAGGTGAATAGGGAGAGGGCGGTTTGAGATATGGAAACATTCTTTGCATGAGACGGGTCTAGCGTTTCTTGTAATCGGAGAATTTTGTTTATGTCTAGGGATAAAATACCTTGACCTTTCAAACGACTATCTATTTACATATGTTAAAAGGGTTTAATAATTTTACAGGAGATAAATATATGTACATACAAACATATAAATAAAGAGCTGGAAGTCCTAGGAACAGGAATGAACTTCCCTGGTGATAAAGGCCACCAGAAATAATATATGTAAAACAAGAACATGAATAAAATATACATAATGACAGGCAGTATTATAAAACGAATGTAGTAAAATATTATGTGTTACAAAAATAGTGCTGACTGACATTAAACAATAATTACATTAAATATCTGCTATCAGTAGCAAAACAGTCGAGTCTTAGGTCTTTTTTGAACATTGATTTGTGATTCCCTCTTCCTAATAGATATAGGTAAATTATTCCAAAGGCGAGCAACTCTAGGAAAAAAACACGACCTAAATAATTCTGTTCTTGCATAGTTAGTTTTAAAAGTTAGTTCAGTGTTCCTCAAAATATCGGGTTAATGCTCAGAATTATAAAACTGCAGATAATTAGAGATATCGAGTCCACAATAACTGTGCAGGCATTTGAATGAAAAAAAAAAAATGAAGAGTAAATAGATTCGTCTAGAAGATAGCTACATTAGACCAGTGTTGTTCAAACGTTCTTTGTAAGAAATCCTATTCCCAACCATGAGCTTAGTCGCCCGACGTTGTACAGCCTCTGCCATATCGCTTAAATAAGCTTGATGAGTAGACCACACTTGAGGTCTAACGAGGTGAACATACAGCTTTTTAATAACATCAGCAATGACATGCGGCAAACGTCAATAGACATTTTAGCCTAAATTTTAGTAAATTTTCAGTGTAATAAAAGTAACTGACCTCAATACCTTGTTGTCCTTTTTATAGTCATCTTGCGTTTCAGCGCGATCCGAAATCTTTTAAGAGGGAATGTCCACTAGGACCGAGCCATATAAAAAATATGTGGCACATGATGAAAAATCAAAATTTTTCATATTCTTCCCAGAGATAGCCTATGGTAAGCCTAGAAACGTGGTGTGATTTTTTTCTTGAAATATTTTTTTAAACCCGCTAAAAAATCAAAAATCCGTTGTGGTCCCACGTGTGGTCAAAAACACTCAAAATTCAGTGACTAATACCTTATCATGAACTTCGCTCTGTTTAATCCCCATCAAAATAATACTCCAGTTTGAACCTGGAAATTTATTTTTGAGGAGTTTACAAGTCGTTTGAGGCCAATTATACCTCTGTGGGTTAATTTTCAAGGTCACGAAGAGCCGCTTAAAATCACCAAAATTCACTTCCTAAAAATTCTTAATTATGCACACTTTTTCAATCGGCAAATTCGCTACCCGGTAAAACACCGAAATACCTAAGATTTTGACTTTTCGAAAGCCGAAATGTCAGTGTAAAACCTGGTATAAAAATTATTTTCGGGCTTTACATCAGCGCTGAGTACTAACGCTGTCAAAATCGTGATAATCACAACACTAACCTGCTAGAAACGAAAACAATAGGCAAGCGTCTGGGATTCGATAATCAAAAGGAACCTGAAAATGTCTTCTTTTATTTGATTTCCTCGGTATTTGGACTTAAACTATGGCAGAAAAGTCATGTTTAAGCTTACCTTCTGTGAAACATTACATTTAAGTACTGGCATATTCAGAATCCTACAAGCACGATAACCATTGCTGCGCGTGGTGTTCGGGGAAGTACATCATTTTCTCATTGACATTCAACCAATGAATCCGAGAAAATCCAGCACCTTTCTGTCCCTTGTTCTAAAACAGCAATCCATAAAAGTAGTGAAGCCTTCTAGCGTCAGTCTCTTGCTTGTAAAGAGAAAACCTTGTTCTCTTCTCGTCGAAATGTAAATATGGCGTTTGATGTTGGACTTCATTTCTATGTCACGTAATGTTCAATTGATGGGATTTTGTCACGCATTGCCAAAAACTGAATCAAGAGATTTAATAAGACGTTCAAAGCAAACAATTTTTATTTGAAAGCTATGACAACATACCTCTGCGACCCTTCACGCGGTTAGCGATACGGAAAACTTTAAAGAATCCGAACGTGAACCGTAAAATATATCGCAGGGCCAGAAATCGCACGAAAACTGCTCAAATTGAATGGTTGTCTAACGAAAAGATATCGCGCAATTCAATCATAGTCAAACTGTGACAATGGACTAGCGCCTATACAGCTGCAATAACGTTTGATTTTTATCCCATCTACAACATTATGTGCACAGAAGTTTCCTCTTCAATGATTTTAACATGGAAAACAAAACTGGTACTTATTCGTTTTAAGCAAGTTCATTTTCCATTGCAGTGGGTTTCTCAATGCAAATCACACTTTTTGCTAGGAATTGTTTGTTTACATTTTCATACAGCCATTCTTTTACGTTATTTTGTGGTCTTACGGTTCAGTGTCGGAGTTCTGCAAAAAAAAAAACCATGCAATGATTTCAAACAGAAAAAAAAAATGACTGATGTGATATAATCCATACGCTAAAACTACTCATGCATTTCTCTCAGAACATAGCCTTAATTTTTTAACCTAGCGGTGTAAAGCCGATCGATTACGTGCTTTGTGTCACGCGCCACGCGAGAAGTGAGAAAACTGATCAAATTGTCATGTACTGAGTGTACAAAAAACAAAAAAATGTTTATCCATTTACCTCGTTTCATTGCAAAAACTTATATTTAGAAGACGGAGACATTTCATGGCGTGAACTTAGTCTTTCAGCTTTTTGAGAATATTTTTATCTCTATGACGAGATGAATCCCACGGAGGCATGGTTTGTTTTCGCATTGTACTTATGTACGCAGCAGCTCATAACGGTTTGCACATTTTTCAGAATTTCTCTTTCGATGGATAAAGATTAGTTTCTAGTTGTAAAGTAGAGTTCACTCTGAATACGAGCCTAGTGGCTCATCAGGCCGGAGTTTATCCCGGTTTCTGCAGCAGCATGAAGCGACTGGGGGTATTTCTACTCCCCGCTGGATTGGATGCCAGGCTGTCGCGGGGTTACCCCCAGCATTAAGTTTGCCGGTACCCATTTATACACCTGGCTGGAGAGAGGCACTGTGAGAGTAAAATGACCTGCCCAAGAACACAACGCGAGGCGGCCCCAGGCCAGAGCTCAAACCCGGACCGCTCGATCCGGCATGTGGCCACCCGCCTCTCAAGCAAGTTTGTGACGTTAAAGATTACTATTACAAAAGAATAACCCATTTTAAACACCCTTTATTTCAGATTTATGGGTTTGTATCTCAAGAATGGCTCCTGTAACCTTTTTTGTCGAATTCTAATTAGCACGTCCAGTTGTACATTTTTGGCAACGTCGTGAACATTTTAAAGTAGAATTAGTACTTCTGAGGGGTCACGTGACATACCACGTGACGTTAAGCGCAAAAAAGCCATTATTTAAGAAATTGGTGGAGGCTTTTAGTAATATCATCCTGCAATAACGCGGTTTAGACGTAGGTCAATTACTTTCATCCTCTCACGTTTGGAATGAACGTCCCTCTTCTCACAGAAAAAAATAGAAATAGGGTAAAAGGTCGTCTTTTTTAATTAAAATCGACTTTTGATCATTTATATCTTCTAAAATCGAAATCAAGGAAGATCATTCCAGACGTAGCAAGGTAGATAATTTCAATTTGCGGCGAAAACGCTCATTTATTGATCAATAGACTTAAAAATTTGCCGCCAATTCGCCGATTTACCAAATTTTAACAAAATAATCACGTGACATGTTTCGTGGTCAAAGTAGCATGTTAGGGCACGGCAGGACGCCGAGATTTATAATCAGGGAAAAGTTCAGCTTGATAAAACAAAATATACCTGTCCAACCATATTTCTACTTTAAATTCCTGACCCAGACCTTAAACTGATTGAGTCATGATTGTAAACAAAATGCCTAGTGCCAAGCCAGGGTGAAAAACACACCCTATTTCAGTCCAATGTGTATAAAATTTACACCTTTTTTAGACATAAACAGCCCAAAAGCCATACCCTTTGCGACCACCCATACCTCTGATAGCCCATATAGCGGAGTAATCCCAACCCCCTTCCGAGCCCAGAACACATAAATGCACAGTTTCTCCGCCGGGAAATTTCCGCGCCATATTTTACGGGTCACGTTTGGATCCTTTTGGCTTTAAAATATTTTTTTTTGCTTTGAACGACTCATTGAATCTTTCTATTTATTATTCTTTTTAACCATTTTTGGCAATGCGTGACAAAAATCCCTTCAAGTGACTATTGCGTGACAGACAAATTAGATCCACTTCGGACGCTAAAATTACCATTTCAGCATGCAACATGCGCAAGGATTGGAACAGCACGTGAGTATTTCGTTTTAGCAAGCAAGGGACTGACGCTGGAAGGCTTCACTACTTTTATGGATTGTTGTTTAAGAACAAGGGCTAGCAATGAGGTTAGGAATGGGGTGGATTATCTTGGAGGCATTGATTGAATGTCAGTAAGGAGGATGAACTTTATCGAACTCCACTCATCGCAATGGTTATCGTGTAGGATTCTGAATACGCCAGCACTAATACTTGAATGTAATTACAGAAGGTGAGCTAAACATGACTTTTCTACCATAGTTTACGTCCAAATACCGAGGAAATCAAATTCAAGAAGACATTTTCAGGTTCCTTTTGATTATCTGGTCACAGGCACTTGCCTATTGTTTTCGTTTTCTAGCAGGTTAGTGCTGTGATTATCACGATTTTGACAGCGTTAGTACTCAGCGCTGATGTAAAGCCCGAAAATAATTTTTATACCAGCTTTTACACTAACATTTTGTCTTTCGAAACGTCACAATCTTAGGTGTTTTGGTGTTTTACCGGGTAGCGAATTTGCCGATTGAAAAAGTGTGCATAATTAAGAATTTTTAGGAAGTGAATTTTGGTGATTTTAAGCGGCTCGTCGTCGCCTTGAAAATTAACCAACGGAAGTATAATTGGCCTCAAAAGACTTGTAAACTCCTCAAAAATAAATTTCCAGGCTCAAACTGGAGTATTATTTTGATGGCAATTAACCAGAGCGAAGTTTATGATAAGGTATTAGTCACTGAATTTTGCGTGTTTTTGACCAGATGTGGGACCACAACGGATTTTTGATTTTTTAGCGGGTTTAAAAAAATATTTCAAGAAAAAAATCACACCACGTTTCTAGGCTTACCATAGGCTATCTCTGGGAAGAATATGAAAAATTTTGATTTTTCATCATGTGCCACGACTGGCTCGGTCCTAGTGGACATTCCCTCTTAAGCGATTTATCGTTTTTTTAAGTTTCCTCTCGTAAGAAGAGTAAAAGCTACATACTCCTTCTCAAAGCGAAAAGAAGACACTTAAAGCATGCCAGCCGCCCCAATTTCTCCACAGAATCATAGTACAGGGTTAAGCGCTCCGTTCCACTAAAATTCCAAGACAAATTCATCTCCACAGCTCACACTACAAAGCTCTGGATTCTTAGTATATTGACGGGTCAACAGATCATAAGTTGCGTGTTCGATTCCACAGCGAAAGTGAACAGTACAAGTTGCGTAATTCAATAATTATATTCTTTGCATAGCGTGTTGTAATCGGAGAATTTTGTTTATGTCTGAGGAAAAAATACCTTGACCTTTCAAACGACTATCAATTTACATATGTTAAAAGGATTTATGACAAGCGCTATAAAACATGATAAAAGGCTAAGTTTTAACTTTTTTCCCCAGAAAATTCCATCATTGCTTCTGGCGAAGTTAACACGATCTTACATTTATCACCATCAGCGAGATCCATGGCCAGAAGTAATACCTTTATAGCGCATTGAATACTCCCTTCGAAAGTTAACAGAAACAAAAATTCCAGATTACAAAATCTTCTGTTTCGCACGCAAAACGAAAATACAGCTTAACTCTGGTAAATTTCAGCCTTAGTAGCCAGCAGCTGGTACCAAATTAGATGCTTTATCCTTGCAAATGTCCTGCGCCCATCGCCGAAGGATTTTGGCCCAAGTTTGAGCAAATAAACATTTTTCCCGTCGGCGGCCATTCTTTTGTCTAAACAGTTAATTCGCTAACTTGACAAAACCCTCCTGAGGGGGGATATGACGAAAAGAACTGAGAAATGGCCTGTAATTGGCTGATAATGACATCATCCGCGGAGGTTTGGATATAGTCACCGACAAAACTAAAAAAAACAAGAATTTTTTAAAAAATTAAAACCGCGCTTTTTTAACTCTTGCGCTCACAAAAACATTACGTAATATTTAGCAACAACGGTTTGCGAGAAAACATTACCCTGAAACAATTTAAAAGATGGTTAGGACTTGTTGCCATATCTCAAACCGCCCTTGGATACCTTGTGATGCGTACACAAAGTAAATACTGATTATAGGCCTAAGCACTGAAAATACTGATGAGTGTTAGGGTTAATGCAAGGTGTTAATTGTTAGCTTCTTTATAGCGTTCGGATTTCCGATATGGTACCACGCTTTAAAACTCACGGTTACTCACACTGTCCGACTGCGCCTTTGTTATCTTTTTAATCTTTACGCAAACTTTCAGCTCGTGAAACGTGATATAGTTACCGCCGTCATCTACTGTTACATAACAACCGACTTTAATTACGCGAAACGTGACTCTCGCCTTTCAGCATACGAAGGTGTTATGTTACAAAGGGTTTGTACTTTACTTTACTTTTAAGTACATATGTACATACAAACATATAAATAAATAGCTGCTGGAAGAGCTAGCAACAGGAATGAACTTCCCTGGTGATAAAGGCCACCAGAAACAATATATGTTAACTAAGAACATGAATAAAATATCCATAATGACAGGCAGTATTATAAATCAAATATAGTAAAATATTATGTGTTACAAAAATAATGCTGACTGAAATTAAATAACAATTACATTAAACCTGTGCTATCAGTAGCAAAACAGTAGAGTCTTAGGTCTTTTTTGAACATTGATTTGTGATTCCCTCTTCCTAATAGATATAGGTGAATTTTTCCAAAGGCGAACAACTCTAGGAAAAAAAGACGACCTAAATAATTCTGTTCTTGCATAGTTAGTTTTAAACGTTAGTTCAGTGTTCCTCAAAATATCGGGTTCATGCTCAGAATTATAAAACTGCAGATAATTAGAGATATCGAGTCCATAATAACTGTGCAGGCATTTGAATGAAAAAAAAAATGAAGAGTAAATAGATTCGTCTAGAAGATAGCTACATTAGACCAGTTTTGTTCAAATGTTCTTTGTAAGAAATCCTATTCCCAACCATGAGCTTAGTCGCCCGACGTTGTACAGCCTCTGCCATATCGCTTAAATAAGCTTGATGACTAGACCACACTTGAGAGGTCTAACGAGGTGAACATACAGCTTTTTAATAACATCAGCAATAACACGCGACAAACGTCAATAGACATTTTAGCCTAAATTTTAGTAAATTTTCAGTGTAATAAAAGTAACTGACCTCTTGCCTTGTTGTCCTTTTTATAGTCATCTAGCGTTTCAGCGCGGTTTGAAACCTTTTAAGCGATTTATCGTTTTCTGAGTTTCCTCTCGTAAGAAGAGTAAAAGCTACGTACTCGGTTTTAAAGTCACTCCTTCTTGAAGCGAAAAAAAGATGCCAGCCGCCCCAGTTCCTCCACAGAACCATAGTACAGGGTTAAGCGCTCCGTTGCAGTAAAATTCCAAGCCAAATTCATCTCCACAGCGCACGCTACAAAGCTCTGGATTTTTAGTATATTGATGGGTCAACAGATCATAAGTTACGTGATCGATCCCACAGCCAAAATGAACAGTTAAAGTTGCGTGATTCAATGATAATATTCTTTGCATAGCGTGTTGTAATCGGAGAGGTTTGTTTACGTCTGAGGAAATAAATACCTTGACCTTTCAAACGAATAGAAATTTACAAGGGCTAAGGCTGAGTTTTAACTTTTTTTCCTCAGAAAATTCCACCATTGCTTCTGACGAAGTAAACACGATCTTACATTTATCACCGTCATCGTATTCCATGGCCAGCCGCAATACCTTTATAGCGCATTGAATATTCCCTTCGAAAGTGAACAGAAACAAAAATTCCAGATTACAAAATCTTCTGTTTCGCACGCAAAACGAAAATACAGCTTAACTCTGGATAATTTCAGCCTTAGTAGCCAGCAACTGGTCCTAAGTTACATTCTTTATCCTTGCAAATGTCCTGATGTGCATCTCCAACGAAGTTTGGCCCAATTTTGACCAAATAAACATTTCTCACAGACGGCCATGTTCTATCTCAATAGTTAATTTGCTAACTTGCCAAAACGCTCCTGAGGGGGGATATGAGGAAAAGAGCTGAGAAAGGGCCTGTAATTGGCTGATGATGATATCATCCGAGTGGGAACAATTGACCGAGTGAGTCGGAGTTTGGGTCTACTCACCGACAAAACTAAAAAACAGAATTTTAAAAAAATTTAAACCGCGCTTTTTTAACTCTTGCGCTCACAAAAACATTACGTAATATTTAGCAACAACGTTTGGCGAGAAAACATTACCCGGAAGCAATTTAAAAGATGGTTAGGACTTGTTGCCATATCTCAAACCGCCCTTGGATACCTTGTGATGCGTACACAAAGTAAATACTGATTATTGGCCTAAGCACTGAAAATACTGATTAGGGTTAGGGTTAATGCAAGGGGTTAATGGTTAGTAGACTGCATAACAGTCGTTTTCGGAAGGCGCAAAGCGCCGTAAGCGTGATCCTCGCTCCAGACCTTTCGTTCGAATATGGACCGTCGCTCGCGTTCGCAAAAAATACGACTGTTTTGCAGTCTAAATGGTTAGAGTCTTTATAGCGTTCGGGTTTTCGATATGGTACTTAAATTAAACCGATTGTTAGTAGCGTTTCCTCGGTGGTCTAGTGGTTAGGGTGGAAGACCACCGTGCCAGGGCCCCTGGTTCAAATCCACCTCGTCACACCGAAACTTTTTTTTCCTTTTAAATTGAAGAGACTTGCACTTTGACAACATTTGTTGAGCAGAAACTAAGTCTCTGTGTCAAGAAACTTAGAAATTTTATGCAAGTGTTCGTGAATAGGGAGAGGGCGTTTTGAGATTGATTGGATTGAGGTTTGGAAACATTCTTTGCATGAGACGGGTCTAGCGTTACTTGTAATCGGAGAATTTTGTTTATGTCTAAGGATAAAATACCTTGACCTTTCAAACGACTACCAATTTACAGATGTTAAAAGAGTTTGATAATTTTACAGCAGATAAATATATGTACATACAAACATATAAATAAATAGCTGCTGGAAGACCTACGAACAGGAATGAACTTCCCTGGTGATAAAGGCCACCAGAAATAATATATTTAAAACAAGAACATGAATAAAATATACATAATGACAGGCAGTATTATAAAACGAATGTAGTAAAATATTATGTGTTACAAAAATATTGCTGACTGAAATTAAATAACAATTACATTAAATCTCTGCTATCAGTAGCAAAACAGTCGAGTCTTAGGTCTTTTTTGAATATTGATTTGTGATTCCCTCTTCCTAATAGATATAGGTAAATTATTCCAAAGGCGAGGAACTCTAGGAAAAAAACACGACCTAAATAATTCTATAGTTAGTTTTAAAAGTTAGTTCAGTGTTCCTCAAAATATCGGGTTCATGCTCAGAATTATAAAACTGCAGATAATTAGAGATATCGAGGCCATAATAACTATGCAGGCATTTGAATGAAAAAAGTTAAGAGTTAATAGATTCGTCTAGAAGATAGCTACATTAGACCAGTCTTACTCAAACGTTCTTTGTAAGAAATCCTATTCCCAACCATGAGCTTATTCGCCCGATGTTGAACAGCCTCTGCCATATCGCCCCCTTAAATAAGCTTGATGAGTAGACCACACTTGAGAGGTCTAACAAGGTGAACATACAGCCTTTTAATAACATCAGCAATGACACACGACAAACGTCAATAGACATTTTAGTCTAAATTTTAGGAAATTTTCAGTGTAATAAGAGTAACTGACCTCAATCCCTTGTTGTCTTTTTTATATAGTCATCTTGCGTTTCAGCGCGATCCAAAACCTTTTAAGCGATTTATCGCTTTTTGAGTTTCCTCTCGTAAGAAGAGTAAAAGCTACATACTCGGTTTTGAAGTCACTCCTTCTCGAAGCGAAAAAAAGACATTAAAGTATGCCAGCCTCCCCAATTCCTCCACAGAATCATAGTACAGGGTTAAGCGCTCCGTTCCAGTAAAATTCTTAGCCAAATTCATCTCCACAGCACACACTACAAAGCTCTGGATTTTTATTATGTTGACGGGTCAACAGATCATAAGTTGCGTGATCGATTCCACAGCGAAAGTGAACAGTACAAGTTGCGTGATTCAGTGATTATATTCTTTGCATAGCGTGTTGTAATCCGAGAGGTTTGTTTACGTCTAAGGGAAAAATAGCTTGACCTTTCAAACGAATATAAATTTAGATATGTTAAAAGGGTTTAGGCTAAGTGTTAACTTTTTTTCCCCAGAAAATTCCACCATTGCTTCTGGCGAAGTAAACACGATCTTACATTTATCACTAACCTGCGATCAGGCGTCCCTTACATTTTTTATCACGGCGGAAAGGTACGCCTGATACAATTACTTGACTATTTGTCTGTTGCTAGTCCAGAATCTGGACTTTTCTCTGATTGGTCAAGAAACAAAAAGGTACTTAGAACTGAGCCATGATTGGTTACCTTTGTGGCGGTGTGATTTCCGGTAAAAAATCTCGCGTGCTGATGAATTCCATCATGACGTCTGATGAGGCGAGCGAAGTGAACGAGTTTTTGTCAGCTTTAAATGCTTGTCTTCAGACTTTTGTTCACCAAACTCTCAATGATAAACAAATAGAATGCATTCATAGAATCGCATGCTATGGGAGAGATGTTTTGGCGGTGCTACCGACGGGATTAGTATTACCACCGTTTTCGTTGATACATGACTTTGGAAAACAAAACACCCGCGGAAACGTTTTCAAAATTTCTGTCAATCATACATGTTATCGACAGATCGGATCGAAATCCACCAATCACAGCCCGCTAGCATGACTTAGAGAAGGTCAGAAGGTCACACTAATGGCTGTGATTGGTGGATTTCGATCCGATCTGTCGACAACATTCAAGACTTACGGTAATTGTGCTTGGTTATCCGGAATGAATGATTAATTAGGGGCGGCAGACAAATGGTCAAGTAATTGTATCAGGCGTACCTTCCCGCCGCGACAAAAAATATAAGGGACGCCTGATCGCAGGTTAATTTATCACCTTCAGCGTGTTCCATAGCCAGACGCTGCCTGAAGCTGGTCTAGCGTGACTTGTAATCGGAGAATTCTGTTTATGTCTGAGGAAAAAATACCTTGACCTTTCAAACGACTATCAATTTACATATGTTAAAAGGGTTTATGACGAGCACTATAAAACATGATAACAGGCTAAGTTTTAACTTTTTTCCCCAGAAAATTCCATCATAGCTTCTGGCGAAGTAAATACGATCTTACATTTATCACCGTCAGCGTGATCCATGGCCAGACGTAATACCTTTATAGCGCATTGAATATTCCCTTCGACGGTGAACAGAAACAAAAATTCCAGATTACAAAATCTTCTGTTTCGCACGCAAAACGAAAATACAGCTTAACGCTGGATAATTTCAGCCTTAGTAGCCTGCAGCTGGTCCCAAATTAGATGCTTTATCCTTGCAAATGTCCTGACGCCCATCGCCGAAGGATTTTAGCCCAAGTTTGACCAAATAAACATTTTTCCCGTCGGCGACCATTTTTTTGTCTAAACAGTTAATTCGCTAACTTGACTAAACCCTCCTGAGGGGGGATATGACGAAAAGAACTGAGAAATGGCTTGTAATTGGCTGATAATGACATCATCTGCGGAGGTTTGGGATTAGTAACCGACAAAACGAAAAAAACAAGAATTTAAAAAAAAATTAAAACCGCGCTTTTTAAACTCTTTTTCGCTCACAAATTATTACGGTATATTTAGCAACACCGTTTTGCGAGAAAACATTACCCGAAACAATTTAAAAGATGGTTAGGACTTGTTTCCATATCTCAAACCGCCCTTGGATACCTTGTGATGCGTACACAAAGTAAATATTGATTATAGGCCTAAGCACTGACAATACTTTTAAGGGTTAGGGTTAATGCAAGGGGTTAATGGTTAGCTTCTTTATAGCGTTCGGGTTTCCGATATGGTACCACGCTTTAAAACTCACGGTTACTCACACTGTCGGACTGCGTGTTTGTTATCTTTTTAATCTTACGCAAGCGTTCAGCTCGTGAAACGTGATACATGTATAGTTACCGCAGTCATCTACTGTTACATAACAACCGACTTTAATTACGTAATATTTAGCAACAACGTTTTGCGAGAAAACATTACCCTGAAACAATTTAAAAGATGGTTAGGACTTGTTGCCATATCTCAAACCGCCCTTGGATACCTTGTGATGCGTACACAAAGTAAATACTGATTATAGGCCTAAGCACTGAAAATACTGATTAGGGTTAGGGTTAATGCAAGGGTTAATGTTAGCTTCTTTATAGCGTTCGGATTTCCGATATGGTACCACGCTTTAAAACTCACGGTTACTCACACTGTCCGACTGCGCCTTTGTTATCTTTTTAATCTTTACGCAAACGTTCAGCTCGTGAAACGTGATATAGTTACCGCCGTCATCTACTGTTACATAACAACCGACTTTAATTACGCGAAACGTGACTCTCGCCTTTCAGCATATGAAGGTGTTATGTTACAAAGGGTTTGTACTTTACTTTACTTTTAAGTACATATGTACATACAAACATATAAATAAATAGCTGCTGGAAGAGCTAGCAACAGGAATGAACTTCCCTGGTGATAAAGGCCACCAGAAACAATATATAGGGACCTTACGCAAAACACGACGGCAGCGGCAACAAGAACGCCACCAAACAAAAGGTTTAATGAACAGAACAATAGCTGTGCACGTGCGTTATAACTCTTTGTACATTTCTTTGCCGTCTCCCGCAAAACGACAACGTGAAATGACCAAATTCTGCGTTGCTTGGAGAACGTGAACCACAACGGCTAATTTTTGGTATTTCTCTTTGGAACTGAACGTATTCGTAACATCTTCAGCTGAGGCATGTTTTAATACCAACAAACACACTGAATAGATCTGAATAAATGCGAAATTTCAAAGTAAAAAAAAACACATTTTTTACTAGGCGTCGTCCTCGCCTTCGCCGTCGTATATGCGTAAGGTCCCTTATGTTAACTAAGAACATGAATAAAATATCCATAATGACAGGCAGTATTATAAAACGAATATTTAACAATTATTCTTTGAAATCGAGGTAAATATTCTGGCACTATTCACCGAGATTGAGAAGAATAACTGTTTTAGTATATACACAGGAAGTGATCTCAACAACATTTCAGAAGGAAACCATTAAAAATCAATTTAATTGGCCTCTCAATTCATGCTCGGAAAACGTGCAAGCTGTACAAGCATGCGCGAATTCGCGAAACTATTTACAGAATCTTTGAACATGGAAAATCTATAGTTAATCTTCGAAGAAACCTCGTGACAGTCTAGAATAATGGTCCTTAAAAACCGTTGAAATCAGTGTGAATCAAAATTATGCTTTCTTCAAAAGTATGCTCTAGTTTTGTTTGGCTTACGCATTATTCACTCGGTAGGGGGTGAATAATGCTCATTAGCCAGAGATAGCGAACCAATCAGATTGCTTAAAACACCAAGATCACTGAGTGTGTATATACTAAAGTAAAATATTATGTGTTACAAAAATAATGCTGACTGAAATTAAATAACAATTACATTAAATCTGTGCTATCAGTAGCAAAACAGTAGAGTCTTAGGTCTTTTTTGAACATTGATTTGTGATTCCCTCTTCCTAATAGATATAGGTAAATTTTTCCAAAGGCGAGCAACTCTAGGAAAAAAAGACGACCTAAATAATTCTGTTCTTGCATAGTTAGTTTTAAAAGTTAGTTCAGTGTTCCTCAAAATATCGGGTTCATGCTCAGAATTATAAAACTGCAGATAATTAGAGATATCGAGGCCATAATAACTATGCAGGCATTTGAATGAAAAAGAATGAAGAGTAAATAGATTCGTCTAGAAGATAGCTACATTAGACCAGTCTTATTCAAACGTTCTTTGTAAGAAATCCTATTCCCAACCATGAGCTTAGTCGCCCGACGTTGTACAGCCTCTGCCATATCGCTTAAATAAGCTTGATGAGTAGACCACACTTGAGAGGTCTAACGAGGTGAACATACAGCTTTTTAATAACATCAGCAATGACACGCGACAAACGTCAATAGACATTTTAGCCTAAATTTTAGTAAATTTTCAGTGTAATAAAAGTAACTGACCTCAATGCCTTGTAGTCTTTTTTATAGTCATCTTGCGTTTCAGCGCGGCTTGAAACCTTTTAAGCGATTTATCGTTTTCTAAGTTTCCTCTCGTAAGAAGAGTAAAAGCTACATACTCGGTTTTAAAGTCACTCCTTCTTGAAGCGAAAAAATAGATGCCAGCCGCCCCAATTCCTCCACAGAATCATAGTACAGGGTTAAGCGCTCCGTTCCAGTAAAATTCCAAGCCAAATTCATCTCCACAGCGCACACTACAAAGCTCTGGATTTTTATTATATTGACGGGTCAACAGATCATAAGTTGCGTGATCGATTCCACAGCGAAAGTGAACAGTACAAGTTGCGTGATTCAATGATTATATTCTTTGCGTAGCGTGTTGAAATCCGAGAGGTTTGTTTACGTCTAAGGAAAAAATACCTTGACCTTTCAAACGAATATAAATTCACATATGTTAAAAGGTTTAGGCTAAGTTTTAACTTTTTTTCCCCAGAAAATTCCATCATTGCTTCTGGCGAAGTAAACACGATCTTACATTTATCACCGTCAGCGTGTTCCATGGCGGGCTTAATACCTTTATAGCGCATTGAATATTTCCTTCGAAAGTGAACAGAAACAAAAATTCCAGATTACAAAATCTTCTGTTTCGCACGCAAAACGAAAATACAGCTTAACTCTGGATAATTTCAGCCTTAGTAGCCAGCAACTGGTCCTAAGTTACATTCTTTATCCTTGCAAATGTCCTGATGTGCATCTCCAACGGAGTTTGGCCCAATTTTGACCAAATAAACATTTCTCACAGACGGCCATGTTCTGTCTGATGAGTTAA
>JAHPZR010000651.1:15000-17500 GCA_019787425.1 Platygyra sinensis | reverse complement strand
GATATGGTACTTAAATTAAACCCTTCGCCGGCAGCGTTTCCTCGGTGGTCTAGTGGTTAGGGTGGAAGACTGCCGTGCTAGCGCCCCGGGTTCAAATCCACCTCGTCACAATAAATTTTTTTTTTCCCTTTAAAATTGAAGGGACTTGCACTTTGACAACATTTGTTTAGCAGAAACTAAGTCTCTTTGTCAAGAAACTTAGAAATTTCATGCAAGTGTACGTGAATAGGGAGAGGGCCGTTTGAGATATGGAAACATTTTTTGCATGAGACGGGTCTAGCGTTACTTGTAATCGGAGAATTTTGTTTATGTCTTAGGATAAAATACCTTGACCTTTTAAACGACTATCAATTTACATATGTTAAAAGGGTTTTTCACGACTAAGACTAAGTTTTAACTTTTTTTCCCCAGAAAATTCCATCATTGCTTCTGGCGAAGTAAACACGATCTTACGTTTATCACCGTCAGCGTGTTCCATCATGGCCAGACGTAATACCTTTATAGCGCATTGAATAACCCCTTCGAAAGTGAACAGAAACAAAAATTCCAGATTACAAAATCTTCTGTTTCGCACGCAAAACGAAAACACAGCTCAACTCTGGATAATTTCAGCCTTAGTAGCCAGCAACTGTTCCTAAGTTACATTCTTTATCCTTGCAAATGTCCTGATGTGCATCTCCAACGGAGTTTGGCCCAATTTTGACCAACAAAACATTTCTCACTGACGGCCATGTTCTGTCGGAATAGTTAATTTGCTAACTTGAATAAATGCACCTGAGGGGGGATATGACGAAAGGAGCTGAGAAATGGCCTGTAATTGGCTGATGATGACATCATCCGGTGACAACAATTGGCCGAGTGAGTCGGAGTTTGGGTGTACCTAGCGAGAAAACTAAAAAAAATAAAAATAAAAAATAAAGAAACCGAAGGCAGAGCAAGAAACCGCCCAGCCTCCGGCTGCGCGGTTTAATAAGAGATTTATTATCCAACATACCAAATTGGTATGTTCGTGCGAGCGAGTTTTGTGGATATTTATTTGCAGGGAATGCGTGACAGAAGTATGCGAGGTGGAACGGAATTGGCGCGGGAAATCCAGTTAACTGAATAGTCAACGGCAGGAAACCTGTCTAACCGGTCCTCTGGAGTACAAATACCGCGTGATATTTGTACTCGTTTTGGGCGTTATTTGTACTCTGCGAAGTGCAGTTGGATAATAAAAGAAACTTTCTTCAGTACCGACCGAAGCATGAAAATATCGCTGTTTCAGTTACGGGTGGTAGTCACACCATCTCTACCCAGTAACGTCAGCAATGTTACAAGAACACTGTGTTGAGACAAAACAATCGTTTTCCTCTGATATATAAGAAATCTTTCACTTCAGGGTAACGTTGTCCACAGGAACTTATAATAATTAACCATAAAAGAGAAGATTTGTTTTTCTTGATCAGTATAACAACCTCAATTGTTAGCATGTTCAGGGTGTTTTTTCGCTATCTTTTCTAACCAATTTAAAGCAAATTTTACCCAATAAGTGAATAAAGGTGCTAAGTTAAAGTGTTGTGTTGCGTCTGTGGGGAGTATTACAAGATAATTTGGTTTAGCAACTGGGTTGATAATGTGAATTGGCCAGTGTAAAAGATTCGAATCTCTTTACGGTGGCCAATTAACGTTATCAACTCAGCTGAAGAAAACAAATTATACCCAATAAGCGTAAGCAAGATCATAGAATTTACGTACGCAATGTATCAACTAGAACTTGGTACTGAAAGACTATGCAAGATTATGTCGGAAGAAAAGTAACAACGCACAAGGGGTTAATTGAAGCCGAAATTTTGCTTTTTGCACGTACTCCTTCATTGTTTCCCAGAGTAATAACCTGACTTGAGCCTGCGATTCAAATAAAAAACCAGTACTGTCGTCAGTTAACTTTAAAAGAAAAAAATAATGGACATTGATGAGCCCTGCAACTGAGTCTGCAATTGTTTTTTTTTAGGTCTACAAGAAGTTATTAACGCAGCCCATCTAACCAGGACATTAAACTGTATTGATATAAAACCGTAAAGATGTTTAATTTGTGAAAACTACGAATTTTCTCCAGCTGGTCAAAGAGTTCTTATGTTACATGGACTTCGCTATATACGCCGGCTGTAAATCGTATTGCGATCGATTTTTGATGGTTGAAAGAATATTCAAAAAGGCTAGCGATAGAGCAACAAATTAGGTCAAGCAGCAATTTTTCGTTTAGTGTTGATTCTCTTTGTTTTGTTATTTTCGAAGAATAACGAACTTCTAGGACCACTCCGGCAAAATTAGGGCCTCATTTTAAACTTAAGGTGGCTCGAAATAGTTTTCATTTTCCCCACACTAGTTTTAGAAATTCTTTTACAATTACAGTTTGGTTTATCGTATCAAGGTAAAATTTACCACAGACATAAATGAAACGTCATAGAATCAATACATCATAATTTTTTCCAGAAAACCTATATAACGCATTCAGTTG
>JAHPZR010000651.1:0-10000 GCA_019787425.1 Platygyra sinensis | reverse complement strand
CTATTGATTACATGTGACGTTTACGCGACGGCAAACGGCAAAAATTTCCCCTTTGATTTTTTAGATTTTGTGTTGTTGTCTTTAAAATATATCACACCCAGACAAACGACTCCAAATATTCACCTCCAGTACCTTCACTTTAGAGCACAAACAGCTAAGACAGACGGCAAAAGTTTCACCTTTGCCGTTCGCCCCGTAAGCGCCATGCTTTATCTCCGCACTGATAATGTCAATAATAAGTTTCAGAAGATCGGGCGTGATTCATTCCACTTACTTGCACACAGGTGTTTTGTCTCCTAGACTTCGCAGTACCTCTGCATAGGACCCATCGTAACCTTGAATTTATCAACCATGTTTTCGAACCGGAGCAGACCTCCTTCCTAGCTACAGCTCTAATTTGCCCTTTTGGCGGATTGCAATATGCGATTCCGTTAAAACCGCAGTAACGTCAGACGTTTTAGGAATGCTATTGTTCAGGTTTCAGTAATTAGGAGCAACTCCATTGTTTTACATTTGTCGGTGTCGGCTTTAAATAACGAGGCATATAACAATAGTGGCCGGTAAACAAAAGAGGGAAAAGCAAGACACTACGCTTTAGAAAAAAGTGTTACTTTGAGAAAAGTGTTAGTTCTGTTCGCATTCGCAGAACTGTAAGCTATAGAATCACTGAGCCGGATCGGAGTCAGGATGCTGTTATAAACCAGGTATAAATAACCGCAGAAATATACCTATCACTGCGGTGAATTTAACTGTCAGACAATCTGCTTTCATTTTGGCTGTGCTGTTTAACGGTCGGTCATCTTATGAGCTTATAATACTTTTGAGAATCAAAGTGCTGTCCCGACTAAATATTGAACAAACACGTTCTCGCGATGAAAGTAGACATGAGCTGTTAGCCAAGCTGTAACGACGCTGAACAGGACAGGACATAGCGGTACATAAAGGCTGGTTTTCACTAGCGCATAAGCATAAGCATAAGCCGACATACGCAGAAGCAGTAAGATCTTGATAATTAGCACCTTTTATTAGGGAAATTTCGAACAAAAGGTGCTAATTATCAACATCTTACTGCTTCTGCGTATGTCGGCTTGTGCTTATGCTTATGCGCTAGTGAAAACCAGCCTTAATTGGTTGTGGAACTGCCAGCAAGTGAGGTTGTATATCGAAACTAGTTCAGAAGACAATCGGCGAACATACTACAGTTCATCAATCCATACAAGTAAAAGAAATAGATTAATTTTCAGGCGCGGATCCATACCAGTTTCCACCGTTTTACGGAAATCGGTCAGAATTTTCATAATAATAAAAAATTAATATGTATACATTTGTACTAAAAGTTAACTGCAAGTTGAATCTCGAAATACTTTTGACATATATTTTTTATTTACTCTTTTTTTGAAAGAGACAAGGGTCACGGATGCAGTCGAACCGCTCTATTTCAAACTCGGTTAATTCCCTTGGATTTACCCTTATGTTTTCAGTCATCTACTTGTCAAAAGCAGAGTACAAGAAGAAACTCCCAGGCGACCAACAAAGAGTGAGGTCCATCAAGCAATCGAGACTCTCACGCTACAGTTTGTTTGCCGCTGAGGGAGCCAAGATTCGAGGGCAAAAAAGCCAGTTGTCACCCACGATCGACAGAAGTATTAGAAAAAAACAAAACCAAAAGAACCTTCAAAGATTTTTCAATGCAACAGCATCTGCTGATTTTTTTGCGTCGGCATATAATTACTGTATTATTATTTAATCAGTGCCTTTCTTCAACCTGTGCTGATTCATTGTAACGAATTTCGAAACCCCGCTATTTCGACATTTTTTCCATTACCCTTGCGACCTCGAAATAACGGGGTTCAACTGTACTTTATGGCGGCAAAAACTTACAGCTGGGAACTACAATCTTCTACAAAACAAATGGAACACCTGGGCTACCCCTCCCCCCATTTCAATGATGCCAAAATGGCGCGCTTTTTCTCCTTCGCGCCTTCATCATTGCTTTGGGGGGGATGGGGGATAATTGGTCCATTTTATGCTGTCCAAGATTGTCTGAGAAGAACAATGGCGTTACAAGAAGCTATGTTTGCAATTGAGATCACATCTGATCTGTTGTCGCACGCTCGCTTAGTAAGGGAGAAGAACGTTAGCGGAACTAAAATCTTATGATCTCTGTTCGCGACTCAAGCAGAATTGAAATAAAATCACAACATGGTTTATTTTTGGTGTCATGTATCTTAGTGATATAAAAATTGAATATGCATAAATGCGTGTTGAGGTGTTGTCCCAGAAAAGCGAAGTTATTTCTCTAACCAAGCCAAATATATTTTTATTGTTGGTCAGTTGCGTGCGTGGGAAATCATGAAAAATATTAAACGCTGCACATCTCCGATTAAGCTACCTTTCTTAGTTTTTCAGAACTTAACCTTGAATTTTGGTCCTTTAAAAAGTATTTTATCGATACTTTCACACCGGTTGATTTCTTTGGAACCTCTGGCGAGGTGGCAATATGGGGTGTGCGTGGAGGGAGGGCTCATTAATGTAAGAGAGATTAAGTGAATACCAGTGCGCTGGCATTCCTTGCCAGCGAATTTTACGACAAAAAAAAAAAAAACAGTTTAACTTATATTACCCGCAGAAAGGAAAAAAAAAGAAAAATAGTAGGAGAAGAAAACGGCCTCGATCCAGACAGAGTTCATGCACGCCACTTAGACGTGAGACTTACGCGCTTATCCAATGCGCCACTTTAACCCTCACGCTTTCAGCTCGTTATTTTTAAAGCCTTAAATTTTCAGGCCGTTATTAGATATTAGTCTTTTGAACTATTTTGTTTCTGTAAAATAGATTTTTTTTATTAAAAAAAGATGTCTGACGACACGATTTTTGTCTGCGTTGAAATAAAATTCAACGATTTACAAGTTGTCTAATGACGATTCTTTACGGTTAACCACGGTTTTGTAGCAGGGCAGTAAAAAAACCTCTTAGTTCATTGTTTATTTCATTGATCGCCAAAATCGTCAAAAACCGTCTTAAACCGTCCAAATCCAACCTTAAATCGTATGAAGTTTGTCGTGAACCGTCACAAAAACGTGCAAGAATCGTTTTAACACAGTACCGCGCCTGGGTGCCTGTAGAGAACGGTACTTTTATTGACTTCAGTTTTTCGCCATTATTTCGTATTATGTCAGCGATACGGCTATTCATGGACTCTATAGTTTCATTGATCAGCTCCTGGGAAATACGATAGATTGTTCTGTACTTAATATCTCGCTTAATGTGAAATTTGAAGTTGTCTTTAGAATTTAGATTGCAGCTTAGTGCTTCGTCTGGTGTTCGTTTTTGCCAATGGCAGTTTGTACTGAGCTTTACGAGCATTGATATGGATCGTTATTAATCTAACTGTGTGCTCTAGAAAGTTAGGGTTAGAATTACGCCTCAATTTATTCATTGTTACCAAAATATACTTTACTTGTAGAACCTAAACTTAGATTATCAGCGTTACGCTTGAACTCTGACGCGCGTGACTGTGACACACACCACTTCCTTGTAAGGCCGATAAATGTGCTGACATATTAGTTCCTAATTACTGGCTCCCTTTGTCTTGTCACGTTTAAACCCTGCATACAATCTTCTACAAAATAAATGGAACACCTGGGCCACCCCTCCCCCCATTTCAATGATGCCAAAATGGCGCGCTTTTTCTCCTTCGCGCCTTCATCATTGCTTTGGGGGGATGGGGGATAATTGTTCCATTTTATACTGTCCAAGATTGTAGTGTCCTGACGGCGGTCATGCCATCACATCATCGCCGCAGACGTCTAGACCAAAATTAGATTTCGAGGACCTATTTGTGCAATTCTGCTTCTCGGTTAGGATTTTTTTGCTTTGCTGCACATTCATTACAACATAGACATTGACTTTGACGAAATAATTCGCAGATTTGCAAGGCTTCATCCAAGGAGAATGGAACATGCAAATATATTGACTGACTCAAAAAGCCAGAAAAGGGCACTTAAGGTGGTTAAAACTGAAAAAATTTCCCTGGAGAGCATGCCCCCGGACCCCCCTAGAAGCTTGCGCCTTAGGCGCTCGTTTTGTGGTAAATCGGTCAAAATTTTTACTAGATCCGCGCCTGATTTTGCTTTGCTAAGTGTTAAATGAACTTAAATGACTCGAATTAAAATAGTCACAGAATGAGCCCATGAACACCGGATGTCCGCTAAAGTATATTTTGTAGGTCAGTACTCGGGCCGGTCATTATTATCCAAAAGTGCGCCATTTTTGTAATATTCGCTAACTGAAAACCTACATGTGGCATTGTAAACGTAATAAATCTAAAAATATATATCTGTAAGCGAATATTAAGTTTTGGGTCCGATTACATGTAAATATATGAAGGAGATGGCGCATTGTGAGTAAGCGGCTTACAAATATTAATACTCATTCCTTAAATGCTGAGACCCATACATGCAGGTGAAGATAACCACAGTGAACATGAACTAGTAAACAAAAAGAACATGCAGCCGAACTTAGATAAACTCAGTGAACACGAGCCAAACAAGAGAATAAACCCATATATGCAGCCGAAGGTAAGCGTCAGTGAACACAAACTAAACAAGGGACTAAAGTCTTCCAAACGTTAATTAAAAGATCTCATAACATTTTTTTACAATTTATTGACATACGTTGTTTCTTTAATTTCTAGGTCCACGGTTCTTCCAACGAGAGCTGTCTTGTTGAGATCGTGACAAGGTTATGTGTATCTCAAAATAAATTTTGTATGAAATCATATCATGTGTTTTCGAAATATCTGCCCTGTCTCACTCGCTAAATTGAGCGAAGAAATCTCAAATAACTGACTTACGCTATAAATACATAGCTTCTTTGTAGCAAGATTAACTGTTGTTAGCTGTTCATCTTCGGATGTGACGTTTGTCACTGTCAGCTGTATACACACTGTTGTAAAGTAGACAATAATAAAAGGGTACTTCACTGTGATATGTGCTCAATAAATCACTCCAGTGTTCTTTTATACATCAATGCAGGTCTACGGAAATTTCCATGTTTCTTTAGGCAGCAAGGATACACTAATACCACTGACAAGGTACCTTGCAACGAAACATATGGCAAGTACATGGAGATTTCCATGTACCTTGAGATAAAACATATGGCAAAGTACATGGAAACTGATTTCCATGTTCCTTGCGATGAAACATATGGCAAGGTACATGGAAATTTCCATGTACCTTGCAACGAAACATATGGCAAGGTACATGGAAATTTCCATGTTCCTTGCAATGAAACATATGAGAAGGTACATGGAAATTTCCATGTACCTTGCCATATGTTTCATCGCGAGGAACATGGAAATTTCCATGTACTTTGCCATATGTTTCATCTCAAGGTACATGGAAATTTCCATGTACCTTGCCATATGTTTCGTTGCAAGGTACATGGAAATTGCCATGTATCTTGCCAAATGTTTGCATGTAAGATAAATTGCTTGCGAGGTACATGGAAATTTCCATGTTCCCTGCAGGCTTTGCATTTCACATGCGTTACCTTTGGAAGAAATCATGCTCTTTGAGAGAAATTTTACCACATGAAGTGACTTTTTGGCAACATTTAACTTGTTCTTTAGAAATCTTACCAGCCTTAATTTGCTTTTGGCCTCCTTTGTAAGAATTTCATTAAAGTGGCTGATTATTGCCAAAAAATTGGCATTTTAGAATATCCCGTTTGTCTTTAGAACGTGTTTTGTCTAACCTGTCTCTGGAGTACAAATACCGCTTGATATTTTTGCCCGCCTTAGCAGTAAAGGGCAGACAACATAGGGCTTCTAGTCCTATTTCTGGCCGAACAAGGCCGAAACAGCTGTCCAATGATGCCACTGCCCGGGTGATTTGACAGTGCCCATGCGTTAGGTATTGGCCAGACTGTGGGTTGGTGTTCGAGTGTGTCACTTGCTGTTATTGTTGATATATTTACTCGTTTTGGGCGTATTTTGTACTCTACAAAGTCCAGTTGGATAATAAGAATCAGTGTATAACGTGCTTTGTTTTTTCAACACTTTTCCACTGGATAGCGACAAGAGATTATCAAGGTAAGAGAATGAATCCCCATATAGGTACTCTAACTAAAGTAATCGCTCTTACATCATTTTAGACATGATACCCAGTTCTTCCGAGGAATTTGCTCGCGCGCTTCGTGGACAGCCGAAGTGACTTTTTCGAAACTGCCTGGGACGAAATGTCGGGAACGGCATTGTAGATATTTTGATTTCATTTCATAGCAGAATAGTTTTCAGCGCTCTCAGGCGTCTTTTTGTTCGGCCAGGTTTTCGTTCGTTTTCTGCTCTTTTGGCTGTTCATTATTTAGCCGTTTATTCCGTTATAAGGAGTCTAATTAAGAAAACTTTACCGGCAACGGCAAGGGGTACAATGGCCGCTGTTCACAAAAGGTTGCAAAACAAGGTGAAATAGCGGCCAGTTTTTAAAATTTCTGTTTCAAATTTTGACGCTGTCTTGCATTTTCTGTTTGAGAGATTTCTTACAGAATAGACAAACTTAATGAATCTTAATTCTCTCGGGATTTGGCTTTGTTGCCGTTACTTTCTGCTACTTGGGCGGCGATCGCCTCTATGCTACTATATTTCGAACATCTGTTTGTTTGGTTACCTAGCTTGCGTTTGAGCATTCGTTTACTTTGCACTCGTTTCACTTTTTATTGTCTGTGCAGGGAACATCCGTCTCTTACTTTAATCCCTATTTAAGTTTCGATATGCATTAAAGCATACCGAGAGCCATAGCCCCTTTGTTTTTAATCAAAATATTAAAAAAGACATTCCTTTGTTTTTAATCAAAATATCAAAGAAGACATCCCTTTGTTTTTAATCAAAATATCAAAGAAGACATTCCTTTCTTTTTAATCAAAATATCAAAGAAGACATCCCCACAGTGTTTGAGCTTTTGCTTTGCTTTAAAACAAAACGAAAAGACATAAACAGATCCTCAACGAAAACACCCACGCAACGTGCAAGTAACATCCTCAGAAGAAGAGGGATTACCTTAGTTAGAGGACCTATATGGGGGATTTACTCTCTTACCTTAACTGTTTAAGGATTAAACGACTGCAAAAACCGTGTACGATCAAAACTTGCTCTACGTTGGATCAAAATAGATCGTGACCAGACCAAAAAATTTTAAAAAATAGAAAATATACTGCAAAGGTTGGTCAAGACAACGTGAACATAGGCGTTGTCACAATATTTCGGCTGGCCAACACCAGCCTTCTTCAGGTTTATTTTCTTTTGTTTATTTTACCTTGTTATCATGTATTATTATTTTTTATGCATTTCCTTTTTTATTAATGTTACACATCACGTAGCCTTTTTATGTCATTTCCGGTGAATATAAAGATCTTGTAAGAAGCATTTATCCATTCAATAAACCTGAAGAAGGCTGGTGTTGGCCAGCCGAAATATTGTAACAACGCCTATGTTCACGTTGTCTTGACCAACCTTTGCAGTATATTTTCTATCTCTTACCTTGATAATCTCTTGATAGCGATTTATACGGTGGAGAGCGTTATCTACTTTTGAACAACCAGGGCAAGGCATTTAAATTACCAAGAACACAACAGTGCCCCAAAATATCCCGAAGCACATTTGCCTCAATGCAGTTTCCAAAATTTTCATCAACTTTTCTATGATCAATTAATACTATCACTCTTTTCCAGTTCATGCTATAGTAACAATACGAACCCAATACCTGTTTACTGGTTAAAAAACTAATAGGAAATATGATGCCATAGTTACATATAACCCGTTTAGAAGGGTCTTTAACTTGGCCTTAAGGGCTTATGTTCCAAAATCAGTCCAGTGACCCCAATAATATTTCTATTTTCAATTTCTCATAGTCAGAATTCAACTTTAAATTGTAATTGTATAAAATTAGGCACTCAACTTGGAGTGCGTGCAGCAAGGTTTAAATTTAAAAGTTGTAGCGCATTTTTTAAATGCATAGTTCAAACAAGAATTTACGTTGCGCATTTTCCTAAGTGAGTTACCCCCTTAAACACTCTCAAGTGAGCTCTGAAAGGAAAATTCCGCCCAATATTTAAGATAATAACGTTGAAGATAGAAATCCAATCAAAGGAAACACAAAGACTTACAGTGAGTATAAGGACGTCAGGCTATCAAATATTCCAGGCGGAAGGCTGCTCAGTTTGTTTTGATGAAGATACCTGAAATTCGTTTGAAATCTTTTAAATTTTAAAGCAGTAAGCAATAAACAGTTTCTTAAACACTGCTGATTTTACTTAGTCGGCCACGGAACACATGCTACTTAAGTGTTAAACTGAATTAATGCAGGGCCCCCTACATTAATTCGTTTCAACGTTTCTCGTTTAACAGGACATTTTGTTACCTGAGCGAACCTTCTTCACAACCAAGAGGGTGCTAATGGGGGTACCTAGTTATCAGTTAACTACTAATTTTTCGGATTATTGTCTGTTAACTACTACTTTTTTTGGCCAATTGTCAGTTGACTACTAATTCTAGTTAATTAACTATTAACTTTCATTTTATAGCAGAAAACATTGCATCATAACCTGAATTTTCTTTACTTCATCACGCCAATCAGTTTTGGGGGTCGGACTTATACTAAAACCAAGGTATAAATCATATGAATTTACATTACCTTCACCCCTAGTGTGAGTTATAAGGAACAGACATTGAAGGAAATAATGTAATTATCTAACCGAGGGAAAGTGGTAGCTATCAACTGATTTTCGCTCTAAGTGCAGTTGAAGTGTGGCCATCAAATAATGCTGACCTCATAAACTCAGAGGTACAAATGTACGTACTGCTCTTTTCGACCTGGTCATGCATGTCTTGCTCACTACTTCAAACTTAACTTCAACGTCTCTTTCCGTGTCTGAATCGGTCTCGTACTCATCTTGTTGCTGTATGTCCTTTACATGCACTTCAGTGACATCAAGGTCCTTTACGAAAGTTAAACTGACTGCTTGCAGCTCATAGCTGCCAGGAGAATGATCTGATTGCTCAATGGTTTCAGTGACAGGACTAGGCGTTGATGAGTCGTCAGGAGCTGTTGGCTCGGTATTAAACTCCAAATGTTCTGTTTGCTTGGGCTGAGAGTAGACAGCTGGTAGTAAAGATCCAGCTTTATCTTTAGTTGTTTCGCTTCTTATAGTTAGTTGTCGATCAGGTCGAAAGTTCTCCATCCAGTCCTTCATCACGACTTCATCTTCTTTTGCCATTGCTGCACCGCTGGAAGAGCCATGGTTGAGACTGCTTGAACAAAGGCATGAAAGTATCAGGAAAGGGATAATAGGACTTGTCATGAGTGAAATACTTTGCAGCCCACGTCGTAATTGTTTTGACAGAATCCTTCACTATTGTTCCAAAGTCTTTGGCGTAGTTTAAAGTACGCAAAGTTTCGTGCTCAAAGTGTGAAACCACGTGTAGGTTGGCCACATGCGTTGTCAGAAGTGCCAAAAGCTCATCTTAGTCAATGAACAAAGGATTTATAGAATTGATATTTTGAATCAGTCTGTTCACTTCTTTACGTAACATGGTGAGAGACTCTTGCGTTTCCTTGTAAACTGTACCTTCTGGGCCATTTGTTTCTCTTGACAAATTGAAGCGCCCCCTCACACTAGCCACTATTCTTTGCACCTCGCCACAGACTTTGTCGACGTTCTCTTTCGCTTCCCTCAATGCTACCTTTTTCGCAGGCGTACCATTTTGGTGTCTTCCAAAATTGTCATAAAGACATATCCACGGTTTTTTAAGAAATGTATCTGTTTTTGGAAGGCCGGTTACAAGCTTAATAGTTCCCACTGCAACATCAGTTACAAAAAGTGATTTCTCGTTAGTGCAAATTCCATGTACTTCAGTTGGACGAAAGATGCTGATTTTCCTGAACCATCAGAATTTTCTTCTTGGCCAGATCCAATATGATAACCAGTCACCGCAGTTTTCTCT
>JAHPZR010000650.1:0-19416 GCA_019787425.1 Platygyra sinensis | reverse complement strand
CTTTGAGGTCTTAGCCGTAGATTACGCTGATTTTCTCTTCGCTCCTTTTGGTTTTCTTCTTGTAATCCGCAATCCTCGTCGCCAAATGTAAGATCGTCAGTGAACACACGCCATGTTGGATAGAACTGTTTTAATGCGATATCACGTGATACAACGTAGGCTCGCACTGCGTGCGGAGGAACGGATACTACAACTACACTTAACTTGATTCTAGCTATAGCGGTCAAACTTTCTGACTTTTTATAAAACTATTCAGGGAGCATTTTGGTATGTCAATTATTTGGTTACGTGACTTTTGGCGGCAAGGAAGCATGTTTTTAAAGGGTCTTACAAGTTATGTTTCTTTTGCGCTTTCGCCACCGAAACAAAGATTCCAACCAGATGCAACACTTTGAATTATCAAGACAATTTCGCAGCCTCTTATACAAACAGAAAGCTTCTGTCAACCATGTTATCACGTGGGATACTCAAATATTTTACATGCTGCGGACACCTGCTTTTAAATACAACATAAAACTCTAACTGGGATATTATTGAGTGAAAAAGAAACATTACTCTAAGAAAAGGCCAACAAGAAAGATGTTTCACGTTCCCAAGCGAACCTGAAGAACATAAAAGATAAGAACATAAAAAGACACTGAACATAGAAGCAATAGAACGTAGAGTGGCTCCAGTCTGACCCGCTGCTCACAGTCTTACAGAAATAAAGCACGATTCGATATGAAATCAGGTATGAATAGTATAAAGCAATGGCCATGCTTCGAGTCTTCGTGTTAACTTGATTTGACGTCTGTACCTTAACCAGCTGGTTCCAAATTAAGGTGGCTCAATAGGGTTTTAAGAGCGCGCGCACCGATGATGCGAGCTGTAGTAATGTGCGCGCGCTAGCTGACGCAAGCTCATGCAAAGCAGCGAACAAGTCAACAATATAGCTCAATTACAGCCCAGAAGTAGAAAAAGAGAAACCATTTAAAAGGAAAACGTAAAAAAATGATTTGGACCGAAAGGTCTTGTGTGTATTTTGATGAGACCGCCATTGTCGAGTGCTCATCGACAAAACCGCGTGGTTCGAAAATTCGCGCATGCTCACATAGCGATCTTGGCGAGTTCCTATTCTGACGAGGTAATTGCCATTGAGGTGAAAAAATAGAAAAATCCTTATCAGATTTCTCGACTTTCCTTCGGTGAAATTCCTTAAGATTTGGCAGAGAAGTTATTCCTTATTAGCTTTCCTTGTTTTCAATTTATCAGAAAAATTTGTAAGACAAGGTTTTCGCTTAGCCAAAAAAACACAAAAATGCTAAAAACGAAAAAACTACCTTGACAACCCCTACTTTTTTCGGTTTTAAAAGTTTCTTCTTGCCAGACTCTACCCGGTTTGAGCATATCAGAAAATTTTACCGAAGAAAATTGAAGAAAATTGAAATCAAAGCCAAACAGACGTCAAAAAATGGCGATGTTTGAGTAGTTTTAATTTGAGACTAAAAGCCTTGATATCAGAGGTGACTGTTGAACAGCAATTTTTGGCCCTTTTTTGTTATGTTTCAGTAGCTTTGATTAGGAAAATGGCAAAAAGAACGAGAATATTAACTTTCGATTGAGGCCACTGGCGCGCGCTTCGTAATCTTGCATAACCCTATTGAGCCACCTTAAGATGGGCGAGCATAGACCCTATATGCAGAAATGGCTGCTTTTAAATTATTCTTTTGTTTGTATTCAAAATAGCCTCACTAACCTCATTTGGGGCAACAAATTTTTTACCTGGCAATTTTTGCATTAAAAAAGAGATCAGTTGGGCTAATTTAAATCCATTTTTGCACAGGATCTATTTTCTTTATTATGGTAATTATAGCGGCGCTTTTTATTTTCACGTACTGAGACAGAAAAAGTTGATCACACTCAATTTTGGATAATGTCTAAAGAGTAGGAGTACTGAATACTAAACAGACAACCCGGCGTAATAATAAAAGATATTTATTTTGAGAACATAAATGAGGTGCGGTCACTCCTCATCAATGTTCAAGCGAAAAGCAGAAAAAAGCGAGCGGGGAAATATGGCTGACCAAAATTTAAGGGCGCTTACAGTAAAAGACCAATCATACTTAGTGGGCCCTAAAACGGTAAAAAAATCATGAAGCAGAACCACAAGAAAAATAAAACCGCAAACACATTTTAAATATGAGTGAGGCCAACTTACCGCTAACAAAAATATTTAAAAGTTCATCATCGACATTTTGTTAATCATGTGTATGTTACCGAAGAGACAAATTTATTTCATGTCAAATTTTCGGTTTCACAACTTTGAACAACTATGCCAATTAGTTTATCTGTAGTATAGCCTCCTGTAACTCTGATTCAGTGACACATGCACAAACCGAATATCTATAGTGGTGATTCCGAAAGAGAACAATAATTAAATTCATGTTTTAGCAAGTATTTCAAAGTGGGAAGATCTACACTGATCAGATCCGGATTTCTTTCCATGAAATCGTTTCAAAAATTATTTTTTCGAACTGTTCACTGAGGCAAAATAACCGCATTCAGAGAAAATAATCTCAATTGGCACGGTTTAGGTGTGCAAGCCTGCCATATTCAGCTGTTTAACTCAATTTATGTTTATTTACAGCAGTTGTAGTTGATGAATTAGCACTTATCAAGAAAGACCAGAAAATTAAGCTTTTGGTACAAATCGGGCTTCAGGACTGTAAACTGAAGAGTAGCACCGTTAAGTTTTTGCGGACGGACAGTCGAATATATACAACACACCTTCCCAGACATCGACCTATCACGTGAAATGGTAGCAATCATATTTCACTACCAGTTTGCAAATGACGGTAAAAACAAGGTTGTCTCAAACGCGTGAATGCGTCAGGTTGCTGTTGCTTTATTGGGAACACAAATGAACTGAGATAATGTACTCTACAATATTAAGTTTTAGGTAACTACTCTCTGATGTGTTATGGTTTTATCAGATGTTTTGAGGCCGTTTTTGTTGGCTTAGTTTTCTGAGAAAATGAAAAAAAAAAAAACATTTATAAACTAACGCCTAATTGACTCACTGTTGGTTGACTGTGGGAGCCGCATATGAACAGGAAGCTTCTGTCAATTATTTGCACGATGTTCTCACGTGAGATATTTTATAAAACACGATCATTGCAAATCCTCCAGGTGTCCTTGAGCTACTTAATAAACTATGATGGTTTAGAATAGAATACCTCAAAACATTTCACTTTAGGCCGAAAATTCTCTCAAACTGGAGAAAACATGATCTAGGCTGAATTTCACACGTCTCTGCAAAAGTCGGAAACTCCGAGAGAGAAATCCAAAAGCACGAGGTATACTATTGGAGAAATTCTTGCTCGTTAGCAAGTCATATAGAAAACAATGTGTGTGCCGGAGAAGTAACTGATATGAAATGCCGATGTCGCCGAGCAAAATTCAAAGCAATCATGAAAGGCACATTAGGTTAAACATCCTACCCCTAGGAGCTGGTGGGAGTTTTTAAAACAGAGAAAAACAAGATGGCAATTAAGCAGTTCCTTGATTGACATCATTAATTAGAAAATTTTTGGTTTCTGCTTTATTTTGAGAAAAAAACAAACTACACGCCCTCTCCTTTGCCGTCTCCACCCGGATCCTTCTTGTTTTACAGACAGGGGCAAACGCACCTAATCTACAGTATGCCTCGCAAACGCTGTCGGTTCGTTGGACTGTTTACCCTGCAGAGAGATCAAGTTTTCTTGAGTATCTAAGTCAAGCTTTTAAGAAAGAGACTCCTGTTATATAAACCGGGCATTGCATATGACTTCGTCAACGGTGAATACTTTGAGGATTAAATTCAACGAACTGAAAGCCAGTTTCTTTAAAAAAGCGTTTGCACCTGTCTGTAAAAACAGAAGGATCTGGGTGGAGACGGCAAAGGAGAGGGCGTGTAGTTTGTTTTTCTCAAAATAAAGCAGAAACCAAAAATTTCTAATTAATGATGTCAATCAAGGAACTGCTTAATTGCCATCTTGTTTTTCTCTGTTTTAAAAACTCCCACCAGCTCCTAGGGGTAGGATGTTTAACCTAATGTGCCTTTCATGATTGCTTTGAATTTTGCTCGGCGACATCGGCATTTCATATCAGTTACTTCTCCGGCACACACATTGTTTTCTATATGACTTGCTAACGAGCAAGAATTTCTCCAATAGTATACCTCGTGCTTTTGGATTTCTCTCTCGGAGTTTCCGACTTTTGCAGAGACGTGTGAAATTCAGCCTAGATCATGTTTTCTCCAGTTTGAGAGAATTTTCGGCCTAAAGTGAAATGTTTTGAGGTATTCTATTCTAAACCATCATAGTTTATTAAGTAGCTCAAGGACACCTGGAGGATTTGCAATGATCGTGTTTTATAAAATATCTCACGTGAGAACATCGTGCAAATAATTGACAGAAGCTTCCTGTTCATATGCGGCTCCCACAGTCAACCAACAGTGAGTCAATTAGGCGTTAGTTTATAAATGTTTTTTTTTTTTTCATTTTCTCAGAAAACTAAGCCAACAAAAACGGCCTCAAAACATCTGATAAAACCATAACACATCAGAGAGTAGTTACCTAAAACTTAATATTGTAGAGTACATTATCTCAGTTCATTTGTGTTCCCAATAAAGCAACAGCAACCTGACGCATTCACGCGTTTGAGACAACCTTGTTTTTACCGTCATTTGCAAACTGGTAGTGAAATATGATTGCTACCATTTCACGTGATAGGTCGATGTCTGGGAAGGTGTGTTGTATATATTCGACTGTCCGTCCGCAAAAACTTAACGGTGCTACTCTTCAGTTTACAGTCCTGAAGCCCGATTTGTACCAAAAGCTTAATTTTCTGGTCTTTCTTGATAAGTGCTAATTCATCAACTACAACTGCTGTAAATAAACATAAATTGAGTTAAACAGCTGAATATGGCAGGCTTGCACACCTAAACCGTGCCAATTGAGATTATTTTCTCTGAATGCGGTTATTTTGCCTCAGTGAACAGTTCGAAAAAATAATTTTTGAAACGATTTCATGGAAAGAAATCCGGATCTGATCAGTGTAGATCTTCCCACTTTGAAATACTTGCTAAAACATGAATTTAATTATTGTTCTCTTTCGGAATCACCACTATAGATATTCGGTTTGTGCATGTGTCACTGAATCAGAGTTACAGGAGGCTATACTACAGATAAACTAATTGGCATAGTTGTTCAAAGTTGTGAAACCGAAAATTTGACATGAAATAAATTTGTCTCTTCGGTAACATACACATGATTAACAAAATGTCGATGATGAACTTTTAAATATTTTTGTTAGCGGTAAGTTGGCCTCACTCATATTTAAAATGTGTTTGCGGTTTTATTTTTCTTGTGGTTCTGCTTCATGATTTTTTTACCGTTTTAGGGCCCACTAAGTATGATTGGTCTTTTACTGTAAGCGCCCTTAAATTTTGGTCAGCCATATTTCCCCGCTCGCTTTTTTCTGCTTTTCGCTTGAACATTGATGAGGAGTGACCGCACCTCATTTATGTTCTCAAAATAAATATCTTTTATTATTACGCCGGGTTGTCTGTTTAGTATTCAGTACTCCTACTCTTTAGACATTATCCAAAATTGAGTGTGATCAACTTTTTCTGTCTCAGTACGTGAAAATAAAAAGCGCCGCTATAATTACCATAATAAAGAAAATAGATCCTGTGCAAAAATGGATTTAAATTAGCCCAACTGATCTCTTTTTTAATGCAAAAATTGCCAGGTAAAAAATTTGTTGCCCCAAATGAGGTTAGTGAGGCTATTTTGAATACAAACAAAAGAATAATTTAAAAGCAGCCATTTCTGCATATAGGGTCTATGCTCGCCCATCTTAAGGTGGCTCAATAGGGTTATGCAAGATTACGAAGCGCGCGCCAGTGGCCTCAATCGAAAGTTAATATTCTCGTTCTTTTTGCCATTTTCCTAATCAAAGCTACTGAAACATAACAAAAAAGGGCCAAAAATTGCTGTTCAACAGTCACCTCTGATATCAAGGCTTTTAGTCTCAAATTAAAACTACTCAAACATCGCCATTTTTTGACGTCTGTTTGGCTTTGATTTCAATTTTCTTCAATTTTCTTCGGTAAAATTTTCTGATATGCTCAAACCGGGTAGAGTCTGGCAAGAAGAAACTTTTAAAACCGAAAAAAGTAGGGGTTGTCAAGGTAGTTTTTTCGTTTTTAGCATTTTTGTGTTTTTTTGGCTAAGCGAAAACCTTGTCTTACAAATTTTTCTGATAAATTGAAAACAAGGAAAGCTAATAAGGAATAACTTCTCTGCCAAATCTTAAGGAATTTCACCGAAGGAAAGTCGAGAAATCTGATAAGGATTTTTCTATTTTTTCACCTCAATGGCAATTACCTCGTCAGAATAGGAACTCGCCAAGATCGCTATGTGAGCATGCGCGAATTTTCGAACCACGCGGTTTTGTCGATGAGCACTCGACAATGGCGGTCTCATCAAAATACACACAAGACCTTTCGGTCCAAATCATTTTTTTACGTTTTCCTTTTAAATGGTTTCTCTTTTTCTACTTCTGGGCTGTAATTGAGCTATATTGTTGACTTGTTCGCTGCTTTGCATGAGCTTGCGTCAGCTAGCGCGCGCACATTACTACAGCTCGCATCATCGGTGCGCGCGCTCTTAAAACCCTATTGAGCCACCTTAATTTGGAACCAGCTGGTTAAGGTACAGACGTCAAATCAAGTTAACACGAAGACTCGAAGCATGGCCATTGCTTTATACTATTCATACCTGATTTCATATCGAATCGTGCTTTATTTCTGTAAGACTGTGAGCAGCGGGTCAGACTGGAGCCACTCTACGTTCTATTGCTTCTATGTTCAGTGTCTTTTTATGTTCTTATCTTTTATGTTCTTCAGGTTCGCTTGGGAACGTGAAACATCTTTCTTGTTGGCCTTTTCTTAGAGTAATGTTTCTTTTTCACTCAATAATATCCCAGTTAGAGTTTTATGTTGTATTTAAAAGCAGGTGTCCGCAGCATGTAAAATATTTGAGTATCCCACGTGATAACATGGTTGACAGAAGCTTTCTGTTTGTATAAGAGGCTGCGAAATTGTCTTGATAATTCAAAGTGTTGCATCTGGTTGGAATCTTTGTTTCGGTGGCGAAAGCGCAAAAGAAACATAACTTGTAAGACCCTTTAAAAACATGCTTCCTTGCCGCCAAAAGTCACGTAACCAAATAATTGACATACCAAAATGCTCCCTGAATAGTTTTATAAAAAGTCAGAAAGTTTGACCGCTATAGCTAGAATCAAGTTAAGTGTAGTTGTAGTATCCGTTCCTCCGCACGCAGTGCGAGCCTACGTTGTATCACGTGATATCGCATTAAAACAGTTCTATCCAACATGGCGTGTGTTCACTGACGATCTTACATTTGGCGACGAGGATTGCGGATTACAAGAAGAAAACCAAAAGGAGCGAAGAGAAAATCAGCGTAATCTACGGCTAAGACCTCAAAGCACTTAAGCGACCGAAAATTTAGACGAAAGAAGAAGAAAAGAAAGCAAGAAACACCGAAGCGAACTCGAAGGGGCCACGTGCTCGATAAGAAATCATGCCAGATACGCCAGGCCAAGAAGGAGCCGAAGGACACGCACCGAATCCAGCAGAAATAAGAGTACTCAGCGTCGGAAAATCGCTAAAGATAGAGCCATTTAAGATTCCAGAAAACCCCTGGAAGTTGGACGGGCATGGAGAGAATGGATTGAAGATTTCAAGGACGAAACATCGTATTTCGAAATCACAGAAATAAGAGACTGCGCGAACGCCCTGAAGATTTATGGCGGCAAAGAAATCAAGAAACTCGCACGTAACTTACCAGAGACAGCGCCAGTGGTCGGAGACGATGATTACAAGAAGCTGAAAAGAAAGCTAAACAAACCATTTCTTACCAAAAAAGAACAAGCATCACGCCAGGTACACGTTTAACAAGCAAAAACAAATCGCAGGAGAGAGTGTTGTCACATACGCGGCGCGACTGCGCGAGAAATCAAAGGATTGCAAGTTCGGCGAGCAAACAGATGACAGAATACTGGAACACTTGATACAAACCATCAAGGACAGCGAGCTCGTTAAAAGAAGCATTCAGAGGAAATGGAACCTCGAACAATTTCTTGAGGAAGCAAGCCAAAGAGAAGATATCAATCAGCAGGTCAAAGATATGAAAGAAGATTTCAAGATATCGAAAGTCGGGCATGAGTCAGAGGATTCTCCTCCGAAGAGTGGCAAGTGGGGCAGAAGAAGAAACTCAAGAAAATAAAACCGCAAAACACATTTTAAAATATGAGTGAGGCCAACTTACCGCTAACAAAATATTTAAAAGTTCATCATCGACATTTTGTTAATCATGTGTATGTTACCGAAGAGACAATTTATTTCATGTCAAATTTTCGGTTTCACAACTTTGAACAACTATGCCAATTAGTTTATCTGTAGTATAGCCTCCTGAACTCTGATTCAGTGACACATGCACAAACCGAATATCTATAGTGGTGATTCCGAAAGAGAACAATAATTAAATTCATGTTTTAGCAAGTATTTCAAAGTGGGAAGATCTACACTGATCAGATCCGGATTTCTTTCCATGAAATCGTTTCAAAAATTATTTTTTCGAACTGTTCACTGAGGCAAAATAACCGCATTCAGAGAAAATAATCTCAATTGGCACGGTTTAGGTGTGCAAGCCTGCCATATTCAGCTGTTTAACTCAATTTATGTTTATTTACAGCAGTTGTAGTTGATGAATTAGCACTTATCAAGAAAGACCAGAAAATTAAGCTTTTGGTACAAATCGGGCTTCAGGACTGTAAACTGAAGAGTAGCACCGTTAAGTTTTTGCGGACGGACAGTCGAATATATACAACACACCTTCCCAGACATCGACCTATCACGTGAAATGGTAGCAATCATATTTCACTACCAGTTTGCAAATGACGGTAAAAACAAGGTTGTCTCAAAACGCGTGAATGCGTCAGGTTGCTGTTGCTTTATTGGGAACACAAATGAACTGAGATAATGTACTCTACAATATTAAGTTTTAGGTAACTACTCTCTGATGTGTTATGGTTTTATCAGATGTTTTGAGGCCGTTTTTGTTGGCTTAGTTTCTGAGACAATGAAAAAAAAAAAAAACATTTATAAACTAACGCCTAATTGACTCACTGTTGGTTGACTGTGGGAGCCGGCATATGAACAGGAAGCTTCTGTCAATTATTTGCACGATGTTCTCACGTGAGATATTTTATAAAACACGATCATTGCAAATCCTCCAGGTGTCCTTGAGCTACTTAATAAACTATGATGGTTTAGAATAGAATACCTCAAACATTTCACTTTAGGCCGAAAATTCTCTCAAACTGGAGAAAACATGATCTAGGCTGAATTTCACACGTCTCTGCAAAAGTCGGAAACTCCGAGAGAGAAATCCAAAAGCACGAGGTATACTATTGGAGAAATTCTTGCTCGTTAGCAAGTCATATAGAAAACAATGTGTGTGCCGGAGAAGTAACTGATATGAAATGCCGATGTCGCCGAGCAAAATTCAAAGCAATCATGAAAGGCACATTAGGTTAAACATCCTACCCCTAGGAGCTGGGTGGAGCGGCAAGGAGAGGGCGTGTAGTTTGTTTTCTCAAAACAGCAGAAACCAACAAATGGCTAATTAAGCAGTGTCACTCATGAGTGACACTGCTTAATTAGCCATTTGTTTTTCTCTGTTTTTGAGAAAACAAACTACACGCCCTCTCCTTGCCGCTCCACCCAGCTCCTAGGGGTAGGATGTTTAACCTAATGTGCCTTTCATGATTGCTTTGAATTTTGCTCGGCGACATCGGCATTTCATATCAGTTACTTCTCCGGCACACACATTGTTTTCTATATGACTTGCTAACGAGCAAGAATTTCTCCAATAGTATACCTCGTGCTTTTGGATTTCTCTCTCGGAGTTTCCGACTTTTGCAGAGACGTGTGAAATTCAGCCTAGATCATGTTTTCTCCAGTTTGAGAGAATTTTCGGCCTAAAGTGAAATGGTTTGAGGTATTCTATTCTAAACCATCATAGTTTATTAAGTAGCTCAAGGACACCTGGAGGATTTGCAATGATCGTGTTTTATAAAATATCTCACGTGAGAACATCGTGCAAATAATTGACAGAAGCTTCCTGTTCATATGCGGCTCCCACAGTCAACCAACAGTGAGTCAATTAGGCGTTAGTTTATAAATGTTTTTTTTTTTTTCATTTCTCAGAAAACTAAGCCAACAAAAACGGCCTCAAAACATCTGATAAAACCATAACACATCAGAGAGTAGTTACCTAAAACTTAATATTGTAGAGTACATTATCTCAGTTCATTTGTGTTCCCAATAAAGCAACAGCAACCTGACGCATTCACGCGTTTGAGACAACCTTGTTTTTACCGTCATTTGCAAACTGGTAGTGAAATATGATTGCTACCATTTCACGTGATAGGTCGATGTCTGGGAAGGTGTGTTGTATATATTCGACTGTCCGTCCGCAAAAACTTAACGGTGCTACTCTTCAGTTTACAGTCCTGAAGCCCGATTTGTACCAAAAGCTTAATTTTCTGGTCTTTCTTGATAAGTGCTAATTCATCAACTACAACTGCTGTAAATAAACATAAATTGAGTTAAACAGCTGAATATGGCAGGCTTGCACACCTAAACCGTGCCAATTGAGATTATTTTCTCTGAATGCGGTTATTTTGCCTCAGTGAACAGTTCGAAAAAATAATTTTTGAAACGATTTCATGGAAAGAAATCCGGATCTGATCAGTGTAGATCTTCCCACTTTGAAATACTTGCTAAAACATGAATTTAATTATTGTTCTCTTTCGGAATCACCACTATAGATATTCGGTTTGTGCATGTGTCACTGAATCAGAGTTACAGGAGGCTATACTACAGATAAACTAATTGGCATAGTTGTTCAAAGTTGTGAAACCGAAAATTTGACATGAAATAAATTTGTCGTCTTTCGGTACATACATATGACTAACAAAACGTGATCGAACGCTGAAGGTTTAAATTTTTTGCTAGCGCTAAGCTTGGCCTCGAGTCATATTCAAAATGTGACTTTGCAGTTTTATTTTTTTGTGGTCACAGTCTGCTTCATGATCTTTTTGACGTTTCAGGGCTCCACTAAGTATGATTGATTTTTTTACTGTGGGCGCCCTTAAACTTTCGCTCTGCCATATTTCCCGCTCGCTTTTTCCGCATTTCGCTTGAAGATTGATGAGGAGTGACCGCACCTCATTTCCGTTCTCAAATAATAACTATTATTATTGTGTGATAAAGAGGTTTGACCCAAATTGAAAGAGCTGTAAAATGTCTGACAATTGTTAAGTATTCAATTCTCCTATCCTTTAGACATTATAGATCAAAATTAAATGTGATCAACTTTTTCTGTCTCAAGTACATGTAAATGAAAAGCGCCGTAATTACCACTGAAAATGAAACAGATGCAAGGATTCATGGCACAATTTATGCAAGTCATAAAAAGGGAAAACTAGGGAAAGTATCGGAAGCCGCAAGACCATATATCCGATACAAAGATCACGAGAAACCCGCGAATAGAGTAGGGCAGCCAGCATACTGCAAACCCTAACACAATAACAATGGCCATCTTTAACACATTTCTTTCTCTTTGTCGGCGTTGTTGACCAGCGTTGGCCGACTGCTTGCCTGGAATCTTCTGTGACTTGAGCTTTATATAGATGGTAATGTAAAGTATGGCTATCAACACCAACGAGATTGAAAAGAATATTGCCAAACCTGACACGAAGTAATGGTGAAAGGATGAGGATTCTCCAAAGACTTCTTTCCAACGCAGCGCACACACCAACCCTCCTGGATATTCAACAAGCTTGACGGCGAAGAGATATGGGGAGTACACAGCCATCGCGATGATCCAAGTGGCGAGAATAAAGAAAGGGCGCAGCTTTGAACTGATGAGTGGAGAACGGAGGGGAAATACCACAGCTCCAAAACGATCCAATGATATCAGAACCAGACTCGGAATAGACACAGCAGCGGATACCTATCCTAAGAAGGCGAACAGCTTACATAAGGCTTGGCCAAGAGGACCACCGATCAGCCAGGAGTTTATGTATAGCCATTGAATATTTTGAGGAATCACAAAAGTCGGAAACAGCAGATCGGATATGGCCTTGTTGACTATTAAAAAGTTGATGGGTTTTCTCTTGGTTTTCGTCTTCTAGACAATTATTGGGATGACAGTGTTCCCAGCCAGCGAAAGAACAAAAATCAAGCAGTAAGCAAAGGTTTCGCCGATTTTTTCTGCTGTATGATTCCAGAAACAGCGCGATAGCTGTGTTCCATTCATCGTTTTGTTCAAGTCTTGGGTCATAGTCGTTCAGTTTCTAGTTTTCTGCTCTTCTGCTCACGAATAACTTTTCTTCTGGTTTGGTTAAATTTGGTGAGAACGTCGTCTATTTAATTATGTTCCCGCCCGAAGGGGGAATAAATGTTTGCCTATATGTTGTCATTTGCGCGAAAATAATTATTTAACAATTTGGCATGTTTCACGACACTTTTCAGAGACTGCTCCTTGTCGAAGTTTAAGTTTAGAAATTTAATTTCCAATATAATGACAGCGCAAACCAGCTAATCAAGAGCTGCCGCGCAAATGTGTTCTGACTGTTTACCCTGCAGAGAGATCAAGTTTTCTCGAGTATCCAAGTCAGCCTTTTCAGAAAGAGACTCTTGTTACATAAACCGGGCATTGCATTTTACTTCTTCAACGGCGAATACTTTGAGGATTAAATTCAACGCATCAAGAGTCAATTTCTTTAAAAGCGTTTGCACCAGTCTGCAGAAAGAGAAGGATCTGGGTGGAGACGGTAGAGCAATGGGGCGTGTAGTTTGTTTTTCTTAAAATAAAGGAGAAACCAAAAATTTCTAATTAATGATGTCAATCAAGGAACTGCTTAATTGCTTTCTTGCTTATCCCTGTTCTTAAAACTCCCACCAGTTCCTCGGGGTAGGATGACTAAAGCAGCTCAACCCGTATCTAGCCATGTTTGCTTTGAATTTTGCTCGGCGACATCGCCATTTCATATCAGTTACTTCTCCGGTACACACATTGTTTTTTAGATGGCTTGCTAACGAAGAAGAATTTCTCTAGTATTATACCTCGTGCTTTTCGATTTCTTTCCCGGAGTTTCTGACTTTAGCCGAGACGTCTGAAATTCAGCTTAGATCATGTTCTTTCCGGTTTGAGAGAATTTCCGGCCTAACATAATATGTTTAAGGTGGCTTAAAACAGTTTCCAGCACTTTCCAAGACGTAGATTTTGGTGGGCCATTATTACCACTCTTTATCAGTTGATGCCACAATCATGGTATCAAAAAACTGCCCAAGCATTGGTGAAAACGTTCGTATTATTTTAGTGACACAATAGGTTACCATAGCAACACTATAACCTGCTAAAAACACCCTTATTTTTAGCTTTAAGCGCTTATAACTCAAAAACGAGCTCAGTGACCCCCATTTTTTATTATCGAATTGTAATTAGCATGATAACATGCAACTTTTTGCAGAGTTTAAAAAATTTCTACAAAGGGGGCTCAGAGCCACCTTAAATTTTCGAAAATTTAAGGTGGCTCTGAACCCCCTTCGCAGAATTTTTTTTAACTTTGCAAAAAGTTTCATCTTATCATGTTGATTAGAATTCAATAATAAAAAATGGGGATCACCGAGCTCGTTTTTGAGTTCTAAGCGCTTAAAGCTAAAATTGAGGGTGTTTTTAGCAGGTCATATCGTTGCTATGGTAACCTATTGTGCCACAAAAATAACAGCAACTTGTTCCCCGACGATTGGGTAGTTTGTTGATACCATGACTTTGGCATCAACCGGTATAGAGTGGTTGTAATGACCCATCAAACTGTGAGTCTTGGAAAGTACTGGAAACTGTTTTCAGCCACCTTAAAGTGTTCTATTTTAAACCATGATAGTTTATTAAGCAGCTCAAGAACACCTGGAAGATTTGCAATGATCTTGTGTTATAAAATATCCCGGCCACGTGATAACATCGTGCAAATAATTGACAGAAGCTTTCTTTTCATATGCGGCTCCCACACAGTCGACAAACAATGAGTCAGTTAGGCGTTAGTTTATAAAAAATTTTTTTTTCATTTTCTCAGAAAACTAAGCCAAGAAAAACGGTCTCAAAACATCTGATAAAACAACAACACATCAGAGAGAAGATACCTACAATTTAATATTGAAGAGTACATTATTTCAATTCATTTGAGTTCCCAATAAAGCAAAAGCAACCTGAAGCATTTACGCATTTGTGAGAGAACCTTGTTTTTACTACCATTGCCAAACTGGTAGTAAAATATAATTGCTACCATTTCATGTGGTAGATGTCTGGGAAGGTGTGTTGTATTCGGTTGTCCGGTCCGCAAAGATTTAACGGCGCTACTCTACAGTTTGCAGTGCTGAACCCCGAATTGAACCAAAAGCTTGATTTTATAGCCTTTCAGTTGATAATTGGTCAATTTATCAGCTACAACTACACAAGGTTGTACTGTAAATAAACATCAACTGAGTTAAACAGCTGAATATGGCAAGCTTGCACACCTAAACCGTGCCAATTGCGATTATTTTCTCTTGATGTGGTTATTTTGTCTCAGTGAACTGTCCGAAGTAATAATTTCTGAAACCATTTCACGAAAAGAAAGCCGGATCTGGTCAGTGTAGCTCTCCTTCCTTTGAAATACTTGCTAAAACATGAATTTCTTTTGGACAAGCGTTGCTTTCTTTCGGAATCGAAGCACTAGATATTCAATTTGAGCATCTGTCGCTGAATCAGACTCGGAGTTACACTGAAGAGAGTTTACTGTTATACTACAGATAAACTAATTGGCACAGTTGTTCAAAGTTCTGAAACCGAAAATTTGACATGAAATAAGTTTGTCTCTTCGGTAACATACATATGATTAACAAAATGCCGATCAAACGATGAACTTTTAAATATTTTTGGTAGCGCTAAGCTTGGCCTCGTTCATATTTAAAATGTGCTTGCAGATTTATTTTTCTTGTGGTTCTGCTTCATGATTTTTTGACTTTTCAGGGCCCTGGGCTTTAAGTATGATTGTTTTTTCTTTTTACTGTGGGCGCGCTTAAATTACGCTCGGACATATTTTCCCGCTCGCTTTGTCTGCTTTTCGCTTGAAGATTGATGAAGAGTGACCGCATTTATGTTCTCAAAATAAATCTCCTTTATTATTATGATTCTCTGATAAAGAGGCCTTAACCCAAATTTAAAGCGCTGTGAAAGGTTTTACAACTGTTTAGTATTCAATTCTCCTATCATTTGGCTATTATTCAAAATTAAGTGAGATTAACTTAATGATTACCATAATAAAGAAAATACTCGCCCATCTTTATTTGGAAACAGCTTGTTCAAGTGAATGTCAAATAAAGTTAAAACGAAGACTCGAAGGACGGCCATTATTTTATACTATTGCATTCCTGGTTTCAGTTCGAATTCTCTTTTATTTCCGTAAGCAGTCGTTAAAGCTTCTAGCTACAAGACTGTGAGCAGCGGTTCAGACTGGAACCAACGACTCAGTGTCTGTTCATGTTCTTATAAACTTCTTATCTTCTATGTTCTTCAGGCTCGCTTGGTAACGTGAAAGGATTTGCTCATCTTTCCTAGTCTTTGGAGTAATGTTTCTGTTTCTCTCCATAATCTCCCAGTTAGAGTTTTTATGTTGTATTTAAAAGCAGGTGTCTGCAGCACGAAAAATATTTGAGTATCCCAGGTGATAACATGGTGCCAATGATTGACAGAAGCTTCCTGTTTATATGCGGCTCCCACACAGTCATCAGACAATGAGTTAATTAGGTGAAGAATATGAAGGCAGAAACCGACACAACGTAGAATGATTTTTTGAAGGTGTACTATAAAAAAAAATCATTCTACGTGGCGTCGGTTTCTGCCTTCATATTCTTCATTTAATTTGTGAAGCCGATTAGATCACTACATTGATCCAACGTATACCAGCAGGATCATCGTTCCGGTTGCCGCTTAAGCATTTTATAGTTAATTAGGCGCCAGTTTACAGATATTTTTCTTTTTGAGAAAACTAAGTCAACACAAACTTCACCGCCTTTTGGGGTAACATCTGATAAAACATTCCAAATTAAACCATTCAGTGTATTAAGTCAAGAAATTTTAATGTCGTAGGAGATAAATAAATAAGACACTTCTCCAAGTTTTAGGTCTGTACGTCTTCCTAAAATTCAAATATTTGTCGAAATATTTTGCACAAATTTAAAGAGCCGCCATGCCTGTGTGCCTCCAAGGGACACCAACATGGGGGTCGGAAAATTGCGTAAACATCTGGAACTTACTTTGGCTATCTAGGCCACTGATTATCTGAACTGATCAAGCAAACATTAAGATAAGCACTTTTCTTAATACTTTAACTTCCAAAAATTCTCAAAGTCGGAAGATAAGTATTTTTCGACAAACACGTTCATAGCTTTATGTCACGGACCGCTTCAACTCTGAAATTTAAAATGTGCCTGTTTTTAGAGGAAGCAAGATATTGAGCTGAAAAGTTGTTAACAGATATAAAGTTACCCCCTCTCATGTCTGATGAAGATAATAACTTTGGTGGGTCTTAAGTTTTGGATTTTAGAAAATGATGAATAAAGCTACTCGAGCCCTCTGCTGAATTTTAGAAGTTTAATCGAATAGCATTATTTACTCTACTGTTCTAGCTTTTGTTGTAAACTCTCTCGAGCTCTGCCTGCATTTTTAATAGTTCAAAGACAATAGAGTACTAAATATATTTTCTTTATGATTTTGTTTCATTTTAACCCATTACGTGCACCTCTTAAGGAAAATGTTTTCTCTTTCGTTTTGTTAACACCAACCGTGTAAACTCTTGTCATTTTAATTAACATCACACTCTCCTTTCAATTCAACAGCCTTAATTCAAGAGGCTACGAAATTGCATTGATAATACAGTCTTACACCTGGTTGGTATCAGCCTCTGTAGCTGGCCGGATTCTGCGCGCATGTGCTTTGTTTCGGTGGCGGAGGCTCAAAAGAAACATAACTTCTAAGACCCTTTAAAAACATGCTTGCTTGCCGCAAAAAGGCACGTAACCAAATAATTGAAACACCAAAATGCTCCATGAATACTTTTATAAAAAGTCAGAAAGTTTCACCGCTCTAGATGGAATCAAGTTAAGTTTGACATCAGTGCTTGCACTTTGTACCCACACCGGACCCTCCCACCTGCGTAGCCTGCGTGACAGGCCGTAGAAGGGGAGGGCAGTCAAAACGAGCGCGGGAGGATCCAGCACGCTTCGAGAAGGAGCGGCCTGCAAGGACGCTATTGGCCGGGTTTCTTTTTTTCGTCCACGAGACGTAAAAATCCTGCAGGGGTGCATCCAGGAACCAATCAGGTTGCAGGATTTGCTGAAAAAAGATAAATAAATAAATAATTGTTATTTACGAGATATAACTTCTAATATAATAAAATTACAAATGAAGTTTTCATTATAACTTCAAAATGATTAAAAACTTAGAGTTCCAAGAAAGGTTTAAGACTGTTCTGCAAAGTTTCTTTAATGTTACGCTATAGGGTATATTACATGCAATTCAAAGCAATTTTAAATTAACCTTATTTTTACAAGTTTATGGTCGACTCTTATACTCTCGTTTGATCATCTCGACTGCTAACAATCATCAGTTACTGCACTGTTGAAAAATATTTAACTTAAGAGAGTCTTGAGTCCTATACGATAATTTCTACTGAAAATCAAACAGATGGAAGGATTCAAGGCACAATTTATGCGAACCATCACAGAAGCAACATATGAAAAGTATAACAAGCCACAAGACCATAAGTCCGATGCAAAGGTGACGAGAAACCATAAGATAATGTTGGGCACCCAACATACTGCAAACCCTAACACAATAGCAACGGCCATCTTTAACACATTTCGTTCTCTTTGTTGGCGTTGTTGTCCAGCGTTGGCCGATCGCTCGCCTGGAATCTTCTGTGACTTTAGCTTGATATAGATGATAATGTAAAGTGTGGCTATCAAGACCAACGGGATTAAATAAAATATAATCACAATTGACACGATGTAATGCTCATAGGATGAGGATTCTCCAAAGACTTCTTTCCAACGCAGCTCACACACCAACCTTCCTGGATATTTAACAAGTTTGAAGGCGAAGAGAGCTGGGGACTCAACAGCCATCGCGATGATCCAAGTGGCGAGAATAAAGAAAGGGCACAGCTTTGAACTGATGAGTGGAGAACGGAGGGGAAATACCACAGCTCCAAAACGATCCACTGCTATCAGAACCAGGCTCTGAATAGATACATCTACGGAGACATACGGTAAGAAGTAAACCAGCTTACATAAGGCCTGGCCAAGAGGATCACCGATCAGCCAGGAGTTTATGTAGAGCCGTTGTATATCCAGGGGAATCAAGAAAATCGGAATCAGGAGATCGGACATGGCCATGTTGACTATTAAAAAGTTGATGGGTTTTCGCATGGTTTTCGTCTTGTAGACAATTATTGCGATGACGGTGTTCCCAGCCAGCGAAACAAGAAAAAGCAGGCAGTAAGCAAAGGTTATGCCGATTTTATCTGCTGTATGATTCCAGTAACAGCTCGATGGCTGTGTTCCATTCATCGTTTTGTTCAAGTCTTGTGTCATAGTCGTTCAGTTTCTAGTTTTCTACTCTTCTGCTCACGAATAACTTTTCTTCTGGTTTGATCAAATCCAGTAAGAACGTCGTCTATTTATGTCTCGCCCGAAGGCGGAATAATTGTTTGCTTTCAGATTGTCATTCGCGCAAAAATAATTATTTAACAATTTGACATGTTTCACGACACTTTTCAGAGACTTCACCTTGTCGATGTTTTAATTTAAAAATGTTAATTTTCAATATAATGACAGCGCAAACCACCTAATCAACAGCTGCCGCGCAAATGCATTATGACTGTTGACCCTGCAGAGAGATCAAGTTTTCCCGAGTATCCAAGTCAGCATAGTTGTTAAAAGTGTTGAAACCAAAAATTTGACGTGAAATAAATTTGTCGTCCCTTCGGTAACATACACATGCCTAACAACACGCTGATCGAACACTGAATGTTTAAATATTTGCCAGCGCTAAGCTTGGCCTCGTGTTCATATTCAAAATGACTTTGCAGTTTTATATTTTTTTGTGGTCACAGTCTGCTTCATGATCTTCTGACGTTTCATGGTCCACTAAGTATGATTGATTTTTTTACTGTGGGCGCCCTTAAACTTCGCTCTGC
>JAHPZR010000648.1:30000-36509 GCA_019787425.1 Platygyra sinensis | reverse complement strand
CTTTATCCAGAATTCTCGGGAGACCTCACCCCCCCCGCCCCCCTGTAACACATTATTAGCTTGAAATAAATTGGCCAGTATAGTATTGATGTATTGTTGGATGCAATGATGCATATATATGCAAGTATGGATGTGCCAAGTTTATAATGTGTTGGCTTAACAGCTGCTGAATGTCGCCCATATCATAATTTTTGCAAAACCCGGTCATTGGTTTGGTTCAAAAATCTTTGTTACAAACTAATTACTAATTGCATTGTCGAGGAACGAGAGAATGCAACCTAAGTTTACAGCCATGAGAAACAAAGATTTTTTTGTGAAGACTGCCAATTGGCCACCCCTCTAGGTTTTTTCAGGGGCTTTGTGCTATGTTTTCATGTCATGCCTCGTTTCCATCTGCTACATCATTCTTGTTCTCTTTTTGTGGCTCCTTTTGTTGACTTCAACATTTTGCGTTTTTGGTTTTTCACTCTGATAGCATTTGACAAAAAGGGAATGCAGTCCCAATTGCAATCTGGAGTGAGATTTTTTGGCTGGGCGAAAAACAAATTACATCATCACAAAGCACGTGCATACAGTAAAATGATTTGCTTTTGCTGCCTCGATCGCGGATCGTTCGTTTGTAGCAGTTTTGATTCTGGACCGTGTGTGGCCTATAATTGGTCAGGACAAGAGTTGACGTGCTTTTGTTACACAACTGGGACAATAATTCGTTGATTCTGTTTACCGGAACACAGCTTTTGCTTAACCCTATCTTTGATTACTTTTTTTGACTTTTAAATTAATAGTTCCAGTGGCCACAAATAGTTCAGTATCCAGCGAAGGTCAAAATTGAACCAATGGAAGAGTACTCTGAAGCCAAGATCTATAATAGTAGTCAGTCTGAAGGAGGAACAGCAATGGTGAAAGCTGATTTTTTTTCCTTCAGTAGAAATTATAATTATTGCCAGTCACACCGAATTTGTTTATGATAAACCACGGATAAATTGATGCGCAAGTGCAAATGTTACAGATGTTAGCTGATATTTGTGCTTCGGCAGCATAGAATACTAGATGCAACGCAAGTATTTGTTTTAAAAGTTAGCCTTTTAATGCTCAAACATCATCAGTAAAAGTGAAAATGAGATGTTTAGCGTGAAGTTCCATTACACTTGTGAGTTAAACGAAACTGGAGTCATCATGCATGTGTTATCAAAAGTCATCAAATCATGGGACCTCGTGCAACTCTTGCTACCAATAATTAGCATTTAGGAAATCAGACAAATAATCTACAGAACAATGGTGGAGTTTGTCAGAATGTTATGTATATCTGTAAAACTTCAGCCATTCACATAAAGATAATGATTTCAGCAGTAGGCAATTATTATCACAGGCGTAAAACGCACTCCTAATCATTGATTGCTACTAACTGAGTACTGTAACAATTCAATGATTTTCCATGGTATTAGAAATATGTATTTCCCGCAATGCTTGGCATTAGTGGTTATTAAAGCACTGAGAAAAACCTGGGATTTGCCTTATTGATTCTCAATAATTTCCACCGGTAATGAAATTAATGTCTTCATGTACTGATCACTACCATGTACAAGCACCACCAAGTGTCCCACCAGCTAGTCATATGTATGTAAATGCCTCAGTTCCACCCATCCACAGCCAGATCATTACAACTTTGTGAAAAAGTCATAGAGTGTCCTGTGTGGTGATTCTACCCACATCAAAGGAAAGTAATTAAGCCATTTGCCTAATGTCACTGATGTGATGTTTCTTGTTGCTGAAGGTATTGATTGCTTTAGTAACCTGTTAATGTGTTAGTATTTTTTAGACTGCCCTTTCTGTTTTAGTCTGACGCTTTTCTGAAAACATGGGGATAATTTATAAAACGACACAATACCTTTACATCAGCGTTTCCTGGCACTGCCTAATAGATTTCTCGTAACAGCAAAGTTCATATTGTTGGCTTTGCTTAGCTATTCAAAGAGTTGCATTTACGGATAATGAGAGCCATTGTGGGCGGACTGTGCACTCCTCGATTCTGACCAATTAGGTTAAACCAACATTATCCCAGTGAGCTTCATCAGGTACCCCAGCAGTGATATTTTCGCTATTGAAGAATTAGTTTTCTCCAAACGTCAACGTTACCTTGACATCTACTGCCTTCGTTGATGCTGGTATTTGCAACTTGTTTAGATCGTCGCAATGAGCAACCTTGCTTGTTGTGCGTGTTTAATCGTCAAACAAAATCTCAGAAGTTGTTTCCGCTGGCAAAACAGTTTTTTCTAAGCTTGGTGACCAGAAGGCAAGCCTGAAACACGCCCGTCAATAGGCCATCTGTTTGGTCAGACAATAGCTATGCAGTATTATGTAAAAAATGAGGTATGGCCATCCCATTAACCTGGTGGCTTATCGGGGCTTCCATTGTATGTCAAAGAAGATTGATCTTCCTTTTAAGTACTTGGAATGACATTCTTAAGTGTCACCCAAGAAACGAAGGCATTGGCGCCACAAGGATATGATTTCCGCTTTTGGTGGTGTATTGTTATGCTGTACTAGTGACATATTAAAACGATTACTTTTAGGAACTACTAATGTTGTCATGTTATTATTCACTTACAGCATTTTTAGAGAAGCCAGCACTACAACCATGACACGAGAAGCACCCAGACAAAAAGAGTGTATATCTTCCGGGGAAACTTTAAACGTTACTCTTGTTGGTAGCGAGTGGAAATCAAAGGCTGGTGGTATGTCCACATTCAACAGAGAGCTTGCAATTCACCTGTCACAACTTCCAGAAGTGGAAGTCTCCTTACTGGTTCCAGAGGGACATTGCACAGATAGAGATAAAAGAGAAGCACAGAGTTTTGGGATAACAGTTGTTGATGCTAAGGAGCGCATAGGCTTTGAGCCTCTCGAGTGGTTGAGCTTCCCACCTCGAGATCTTAAAATAGATGTTGTTGTCGGCCACGGCGTGAAGCTTGGTCGACAAGGACAAGTCATAAGAGACAACTTTGCCCCGTCTCACGACGAAAATTGTAAGTGGATTCAAGTAGTTCACACCGCCCCAGAGGACCTTAGTAGGTTCAAAAGGTACCCTAACCCAATTGCAAAAGGCGGAGAGAAACATGAAGCTGAAGTTGGTCTTTGCAGACTGGCTGATCTTGTTGTGCCTGTTGGACCCAGACTTGAAGAGGCTTACTCTGCATATTTGCAATGGCCTAAGAAAGATCTGGGTGTTTTTGCAGTCACCCCAGGACTATTTGACCGAGAATTTGGAGATTTAGAACAATCTCCCAATGAGAATGCTGAATTTAGAGTGTTGTTGTGTGGCCGCGGTGATGACGAGGACTTTGAACTGAAAGGATACGATGTTGCCGCCAAAGCTTTTGCTGATCATCGTCTTAAAAGGAAGCCTTATCAACTTACCTTTGTAGGAGCTCCAAAAGAAAAGGTTGACGACGTAAGAGAAAAGCTTCTTCAATATGGTATAGATACCTATCAGCTGACGGTTAGAAAGTTTGACCACAGCCGAGAAAGCATGAAATATCTATTTTGTGAGGTGGATCTTGCCATTATGCCGTCAAAATCAGAGGGATTTGGGCTGATTTCCCTGGAAGCCCTGTCGGCTGGTTTACCCATCTTAGTTAGTAGCAGGTCAGGGTTTGCTAGAGCAATAGAGAGCTTTCCTTTTGGACGATCATTCATAGTTGATGTGGACAGCCCGGAACATTGGGCTGAAAAAATTGAAGACGTGCGTCTCAACCATAGAGCGCGTCTTGAAGAGATTAAAGAACTGAAAGCATCTTATGACAAGAAGTACAGCTGGATGAACCAATGTGAAGCACTGGTGGAGAGAATGAGGAAACTTGTCCATGGTATGGTTTGTTAATGGTTAGCACGTACTCCTCTGTTTCAAGTAAACTAACAGAGAAATATTTAGGAATCAGTGTTGGTGGGAAGCACCTGCACATCTGTAGTTGTTGTTAGCATTGAAGCAATCTCAGAATTGAAGGGGTATTTACACGATTTATGTCTAGTATTCTCAGTTGCTTCGTGAAGGGTTACTAGGTCTGTATTTAGAAATTGCTTTCAGTGGTTGTAAAACAAACTCTCTATCGAAGAATAAGAAAATTCAGCACATTCTTTCCAGTTCCATCTTTTTATTATTCACTCCTCTCCTAACTTGTACCAGCGTGCTCAGTGCAATACAGACCTAATTTTGATTCGTGCATGGTATCGATGTATCTTCTCTTTTTCTTAAGGGTCGTCAACGTCTGGAGTCAACTTGGTGCCACCAGCTGTCGCAGAATCTCAAAGGCAATGTACAAGCGGCAATCAAGCGAGCCACTGCAACCAAAAGAAAGGAGCGTTTGTCAAGCAAGCGAAGACGAGTTATTAACCTCAGGCAGAGAATTGTGCACAAATAGATCAAAGAGCGTCTCAGAATTCTCCTTTTGCCAAGGTATAGTCGTTTCGATTGCAAATCATATCTCAACAATGAGACTGAAATGTTGTAATAGGTTAGAAATTGCGCGGTTTGCGTCGTATTCCGGCTTCAAAAAACTGAAGTACAATATTTCTTGGGATAGTCAGCGCGCCCGTCCAGGGCAAGATACCGTGAGTATTGTAAATACGTTCCTAAACGTTACTGTTGGAAAATCTTAACATGATCCCTTTGACCTGAGTTCTACTCCAGGTATGTAGATATGGTGTGGCTTGTGTTGGTCAGTTCGCCATCTTACAGTGTTTGGAGAGCTGCGAAATTTTGAGGTTTCCAATAACAAAATAAACTAATGAGGTCTCTCATTCTCACTAACTTTGCCTTCGTGTAAGCTTTGAAATATGTTTACATGTCCTACACTCTCACTCTCAACCCAACATGTGTTATGAACTTTTGTTTACAGGACCTCCTCCTGCAAGGGGCAAACCGCTCAGTGCAAGGCTGTCTGTCGAACAGAAGTCAGTTGGATACTCACCAGGCGACGTTTGTGGACATCCGGTAGAGCAACTACCTTTTCTTGTTGGCGAGAGAGCTAAAAGACCAGACGAAGAAGATTCATCCTTCTTTAACGAAAAACCTCCCCAAACTGCAAGTAAAGAGAACCCCTCAACTTCTGACACAGGTTAAACTTAAGACTTCGTCACAAAATGTTGTGTTTTGTCTGCTTTTGGTACGTAACGTTCCACCCTCAAGAGAACTTAATTCCAAATCAATTCCAAATTATACTAAAGAGTCTTCAACACTTCTTATGTGGATTTATTCAACCGCTAAGAAGCCAGAACAGCCTTGTACAGCATCGTCAATAGGTCGTCAGGAAAATATAGCTCAGTAATGGATGGTTGTACTTTAGGGCTGCACTGACCAGCTCAAAAGTTAGTGTCGCCTTGTGGGGCATATACAGTTAAATGCCACAAGAAAGTACCGCTGACTGGCTCTTATTTAATGATTGTACCCAGAAGGTTTTAACTTAGGTACATTAAAGTTTTAATGGGTTGGGGGGGGGGAGTCAACTGTTCTCTAGAACGTTTTATGATGCTTCCTTGACAGTCCCTTAAAATACTTTTAAAAAAAGTAAGTGTTCTATCCAGTGGCGTTTTTTCTCGTATTCTTTTTTTATCTTTTGGTCCTATTTCTTAGGCACTGAGATAGTCACACTACAACTTAAAATCACTTCCGAAAGTCTAAGTGATGAACAACAGGAAATATTCGATGATGTGATGCGGGAACTGGTTCTCACCATGGAGCCTAGTAACTTCTCTTCAGGAGAACGTGTAGGTACTTTCATTACGTATTTGAAAAAGTCCTACAACGTAGTCGTGAAGAGATTCACGAATGACGGTTTGGAAATGATAGTTGAGTGTCCAACCCTGGACAGCTTCCAACGTCTTCTGGGCGACCAGCATTCTGGTTACCTCCGTGAAGTCGCCGAGGATTGCCTTCTGGGTGATAATATAAAGACAGTGCTAAACATGGATAAAGAGACCGTGAGACTAAAGACTGTTCTTACAGAACACAGCCAACTGGATACTTTTCGTAAGTATTGGTCACCTTTTCAGTGGGATGGAAAATCTGAGAACTTAAAACTGAGATGGCTTCAGTGACACTTCAATGACTGTTCTTAACCGTCACATTTAAAAACTTTGAGAGTCATGTGGTTGTCACTCCAACCAGTGCCCAAGGATGAAGATGTTTTAATCTGTTTTCGATATATTTTTCATGGTTGATATTAGGGTGCGGACTTCATGGGGGTTCATATAGAATCAAAGGCTGCTGAGAGCCAGCTCAAGAATCCATCTCGCTGTATTAATTACGATTTGCACTTTACCCAAGTAATGCAACCCCTTTTACTGGCTACCATGTATTCTCGCTCTCAGCTGTATTTTTGGATGCCACACAAGGCTCTCATCAAAGGAAGGGAAGCAGAAAGTTATCATGTTTGCTAGTGTAAGAGCTCCAGAAATCTTCAGCGATGTTAAAGCATGGTAATCGTTTTTTGCCATAATATTGAATTGCTTTC
>JAHPZR010000648.1:2500-25000 GCA_019787425.1 Platygyra sinensis | reverse complement strand
AGGAATGTATCAAAGTTTATAACCCACAGAACAATTAGTGCTCATAAAAATATCGTTTTGAAGCGTTTCGTTCATATTGCCGTAGTCATTGCTTAGCTCCCTAATAAGGCTCTACCTAGAAAAGAGCAAACTTTATGTCTGTCCTCCACGCATATCCTCATTGGTTGTATTTTCGCCACCAAGCTATGGCTTTGTCTGTTTCTGTTGCAGCTCAGTCTAAGGGGACTGTCGCGAAAAGCTTTCCTGCAAGTTGATAGAAGACTGGCTTTAATCTGCTGCAGGCGACGGTCTTTGAAGGGGACTCTGAAATTTTTTTTAAGGCAATGGTCCTTCTCGACAACTTTGTAAAAGAAATGAATTTTAAAACAGCGGAAAACGACGATAAATTTTTCTCAGGAATGTCTGCACTTGATATTCTGTCAATCCTGGAGGAGAAAGGGCGAGGTCATGCTAAAATCGACGCATGGTACCAAAAGGAAGTTGAGAAAATCAGAGCATTAACAGAGCTCCACTGGTGTAGATGCAACGATGACGCAGAAAAAGCGGTAGAGCTTGTCTTAAATGATGATGTGGATGTTGATATCCCTGCACTTTGCAATCGCCACTCCTTTGTTATGGGCTAAGTATATCATCCTCAAGTATGTTAATCAAGACCCTCATTGATCTTGGCGCTGACGTCAATGTCCAAAGAACCAATGACAAAATCGCCCCATTGATGCTAGCTGCAGACTGGCAAAACTACTTGGCCGTTCGCCTGCTTTTGGAGCATGGAGCTGACATCAACATGAGAGACAAATATGGCAGAACACCACTTTATCGTGCAGTGAGGACCAATCATGAAACTCTGGTTAAACTGTTACTTGAAGGAAAGCAGATGTGTGCGTACAAGATACTGAAGGAGATTCTCCGCTCCACTTTTCTGTTCGTGGAGGTTTTTTTGAAGTTTCGAGGCTTCTTATCGAAGCCGGATGCAACATCAATGTACGGAACAAATCACAGCAAACTCCTCTTTATATTGCAGTCGAGAAAACACATGAGCAGCTTCTTACACTTTTACTTGCAATGGTGCTGATGTACATATGCAGTACAAGGAGGACCCTAGCAAGAGAATTTACCTTGTTCGTGGGAAAGACAGAGGAAAGCCAGCCTGGCACTATGTCCTTGTAGAGAAGCTTTTATTCGGTTTGTTCCTGAAGCGAACGCGAGGCGGAAGCCTGGACGTGAAAGACTTTGGGAAAGTCCTTAAATCTGGTTGGGGAGTGGATCCTCCAGTTGGCACCATAGATAAAATACTCGAAGATGGCGATGACATTTTCAAAGGAAAACCTGGTGAGACTCTCCTTCATGTCGCAACCAGAAATAACAATACCGAGATAATCGACCTGCTTGTTGACTTCGGTTCATCGGATATTAACTCCCACGATAAAGAAGGCTTCGCTCCTCTGGCACATTGCAGCGATCTGTGGTAACATGCATGCCGTAAAAAAGCTTGTTGAACTGGGAGCTGAGGTCAACCAAGCACTACCTGTAGGTGAAATAGCTCACGTGAACGAAGAACTCGACATTGAAGAGTATCTCAAGTCAAAGATGGGCGTCATTGAAGATCGGGGGAAAGAGAGAATGAACAAGACATTGCACCTACAAACCGTGTAACAGTAGGTACCAGCTTCGAATCAACCCTTGAAAGCTCAAGTCTCATAGGGAACAGCGTACAGAGGGAAAGAGAGGGTGAAAAAGACACTAAACGGGCAAACCGTGCAACAGGTCCCAGCTTCGAATCAACTCTAGAAAGGTTACGCTCCATAGGAAACACCATAAAGATAGAAGGTCTCCATTTCCTTGAAGCTGTTGGTGCTGCTGCTATTGGCTCTAACCCTCCTTAATGTATTACTTACAGAAAGAAAAGGTTTCAGTAATAGCTTTTTCAAATGACGTGCAGTTTAAGCTCAGGTAGTTTATTTATTTAGAGCATCTATTTTCGGACCGATTTAGTAATAGTCCCTTTGGCGCAACATTTTTTTTGTGAGAATGTCCCTTTTGTGGGACATTAGACAACATTAGACATCTATTTGGTGTAGTTTCAGAGTACTTTCAGAATGTAAAAGGTCCGTACTCAAGAGTTTGACCTTGTTTCTCATTCGTTTGCTTCTTGTATTACCTCATGTTAGGGTGAAAAAGGTACCACCTTTCTAGAACCATCGTCATACTATTGATATTAGATGTTTTTGCGTGTAGTATCACGGAGTATTTTGCAAGTTTTGCTGTTTTTTGACGAGCCCGTAAGGCGAGTCAAAATAAAAAACGAGTTAAAAAACTCCGCGATACTACACTCCAAAACACCTAATAAGAGATTTATTTTCTGACTTGTATTGCAAACGAAGAATTTATAGAAAGAAAGCTTTTCTCGGGAAAGTGTGACAGGTTTTGGGAGACGCGCGCGGTGAAAAAAAAGGGTTTTATACAGTACAAAAATCCAAATGTACAATATCGCGAAATATTTGTACTCATCTCGTGCGTTTTCTGTACAATAACTAACAGGGTTGGGTAATAAATATATCTTATGAGACGTTTTGTTGTGTAGTATCGCTGAGTATTTTTACGAGTTGTACCGTATTTTGGCGAGCCCGTAGGGCGAGTCAAAATACAAACAACGAGTAAAAATTCTCAGCGATACTACACATCAAAACGTCTAATAAGAGCGATTTACTATCTAACACGCCAAATTGGTATGTTCGTGCGAGTGAATTGCGTGGATATTTACAGAGAATGCGTCAACCTCGTTCCCAGGGTCTCTCATCTTACCGCCCCCTGTGGCGAGCGAGGAGAGACCCTGGCACACGCTGGTCACGTGTCTCCCAGAATCTTGGAGGTGACAATTAACTTATTGAAGGGAAGGGTGGTCTAGTAATAATTTTGTCTATACTTAACCTACGGGAGTGCGGGATGTGGTTGTCACCAAAATAAACCAGGAGCGATATGATGCTCTTTTTTTCTGCAAATGCCGGCGAAAACCTCATCCATCATCTGATAAAGGAATATCAAAGTTGCTGTAGGTTGTGTGGTTCAATTAAGGACGTTACATATTGTAACTGAAATCTCCTCAACAAGGCGAATGAAGAATTGCACGCTACGGCCGAAGCTGTGTATGGAAGATCTTCGACTCATCTGATCATTTCCTCGGAATGAATTAAAACCAGGTCTACTGTGTAAGTTGTGAACGGCGATAAAACAGTTTTAGAGTAATCAGGGGATCAATGAAAGCCAAAGTTACTTCGAGAGGAGCGAAAGGGTGAAAAGATTTATTGGTGTCCGCAGCGTCTTCGGGTCGAATTTGTGAATGAAAATGCTCCCCCGAAATGTTTTCATGGCACTTTATTGCCTTTTGCTTTTCCTACAGAACCTGTTATTGCTATATCAACAATTAATTATAGTTTTGGTTTCTAGGATTCGGCTGTTATTCATTTTGGAGGTTTAATTCATCAGAAAAGACGCCGCCATCGCCGTCGTTTTCACCCGCACTGGATATTTCCTCCCCCTGCAGAATCTTGGTTCAAAATCCATCTGCACCTGTCCAGTGCCATTTTACTGAGATCTTGCTCCGTAGAAATATGCGAATGGGTAGAGAGTCATTCGATGGTTTAACTGATACTCTAATATGTTCAGTGAGAGAACACTCGCGGGAAGTCATACGGTTACGTTCGCCTCGTAAATAATTATGCTGCAAAATTTGACGACCCAATGACGGATGGATGTCAAGGAACAAAGGATTTTCTCGCCTTACAAAATTTTTACAGCCTCTAAAGCTAGTCGACGGAATCTTTGAAGTTTCGTACCGCTTGCAAAAATTTTGGTGGGTGCAAATAATCGTTCGCACTAGAAATGGCTTCGCGTTGACAGATTTTTTTGCAAACCAAACAAAATTTGGCGTAGTGACTACTTTGTTTAGGCTCGCCATTCTATTGCAAGACATGTTTTGAGGTTTTTAGTATTGGTTCTCCAAGGACAAAGATTAAGATGTTCCGTGAAAATAATGCTTACTTTGATTCTATGTTGTGACACTGGGACTGGATATTTGATTGGAACTGTGGGCAGGCACTGTGTGTTGCTTCTTGATCACGGATATTATATTACCTTCTTCCAACCAGCTTTTCTTCAGAGACTGCCGTAGCTTTACTTCGAGAAAGCTATACAATTTTCTAGAAACATTGTTATGTTTTTTGCAACAATCTGAATATTCGAAATTTCATCCTGAAGGCTAAGTACTGCTAAACATCGCGGGTAATGTCAGTCGCAGCACAGCGCGATACTTTGAATTTGACAAAGCTCAACGCGACAAATTGCCTGATTACAGAGGACCCCTCCCTGATGTTCTCAATTGACAAAGCAGCACGTGATCAGCGTGTGCCAGGGTCTCTCTCCTCGCTCGCCTCAGAGGGCGGTAAGATGAGAGACCCTGGGAACGAGGTTGGGAATGCGTAAGAGAAGTATGCGAAGCGGAACGGAATTGGCGCGGGAAATCCAGCTAACTGATCGGTCAACGGCAGGAAACCTGTCTAACCGGTCCTCTGGAGTACTAATACCGCGTGATATTTGTACTCGTCTTAAGCGTTATTTGTTCTCTACGAGTTGCATATGTAATGAACTAAAATTCCAACCAGCAAACTGTAAAACCAAAATTGGGATCATGAAAAAGGGGAAATTCCATCAAGATACTACAGGAGACTAACGAGAAACATAAAGACGAGGAGGAAATTGCTTTCGATATAATTTTATTTGGGATAAGCACAAGCGTAGAGAATAAATTTAACCCTACGGATACTTCGATTTCGATGTCAGATTTCTCATAGTTTTTATTAGGTTACTGTAATATATGTCTTACTATATAATTGAGTAAGTTATGATCATTTGTGAATATTAGTAAGATAGCTTTTAGCCTTATGACGGACAACTTCAGTGTATATGATTAAACGCTGAACACAATGTTACTGTCATTGCTGTTACCAAGACATTTAGGGATAAGTAGCTTTGTTTTTTGAGACTGTTCGTTAAAAAGCTTGTGAAATACTGTGTGTCCTCTTTCCATATTTAGTAAAAAGAGCTGATTCTGGGACTGATGTTTCGCAAAAAGCAGTTTAACATGCATGTGACGTAGCTTACGCAAAGGAAATTTTTGGCGACGGCGAACTCTGTGTTTTGCATACTTTCTTGTGCTACAAAGACAAAAATTAAGTAACATCAGGAGCCATAATCAGGGACGGAGACCGTAAGCGCGCGCCATTTCTAGTATTGGGGTTGGCGCCATGATATGGGACAATTTTTCTATTTTTAGAACAAATTGCGCCATCGCCTGCGGCACCCGCGCGTACATTGCTGCGAGGATTTTCGCGGATGTCGCGCAGGGGAAATGGCGTCCGAAATCGTTTATGCTTTAAATTTGGCCCACAACTCAACGCCTTTATGGCTGTTGGAATTTTGCTTAAGTATTTTCGCCGTAAGTTGCTCCAGTTTGAGTGAAGACAGTGCCGAATTTAGGTATGTCCCGCTTTATATCGCTGACCAAGTTGAGTTCCGCTGCTCCTTTTACAAGAACTTCACATTACTCCACTCTAAATTTCACATATGAAGAAGATTAATAACAGCTTTTTTGCAACACAGAAAAAAACTAGTTGGATATGTTTGGATATGGCAGCGTTAAGGTCCAATAAGTGACAATAGGTTTATGTCCGTAGATGCTGCTTAGTTTTGTTTGTGTAAAAATCCAATAAATTTTCTGTTGTCGATGAATGAGAGCGCCCGCCGATGCGTGTTTTGCACAGCTAGTAAAACATGACAAATTGGACTTCGTACTTTGATGTGAAAACGTATACATCGAACTCATATAATATCTCTAATTTTTGAATATGTTTAAGGTTGACTAATGTTTGAGAACATATTAAAAGCTTAGCTGAAAATATGTGAATACAGTAGAAATAATCAGAAAAGTTACGATGACGCTTTTAATGAACTCGAATAAAGATTTCAATTGAATCAAAACTCCCTGTCTATAAGCTTAGTTTTTTTTCGCAGTGTAAAGTTTCACTATGTGAAAGAAACACACATGATGTTAGTAGCCTTTTGGTGAAAGTTGGTAAAATTTGTTGTAGTATCTCAGCACAAAAGACAACGAAACAAATCTTTTTCCCGATTTGTTCACAATCTGAAAACGCCGACTCGGACTTGAAAGTGCACGCGCTGCACTATGCAAATGAACTACTCGTACGCGTCAAGACTTGCCTTCAAAAACTTTTGCAAACTCGCCAAACGAGCAGAAACAACAAGAAACTATCAAACACAGGTTTTGGTTATGATAAAGCATTGTTTGGCAAACTCACAAATTAACTCGATACCGGAGACTACTATACCTGGCTCATATGACCCGTAACCAATCAGGAGCCGAGAAAGACAATAGGCTATTGTTTCGAGACCAATAGACTCTATTGTTTTCCAAATCCAAGATGGCGGAGGTTATTTTCAGCCAATCAGGAGGTGAATTAAGAATTCAAGATGGCGGTGGGGTTCCGTGAGCAACAGTGAAACCTGGAAACTAGGTTCCAGATTCCAATAGGAGTTTGTTTCGGGGTGAGAAAATTGCAAACCGGACGCGAAGTCCTGGGATCAGTCTTTTCATATTTTTTCCCCTCGGACTCGAGAATCAATCTAGACACATGTAATCAAATGTGAAACAATTGTATTTATTAAAAAGTCCTAATTCTTTACAAGAGGGACCTTTTGTCCACTCCCTTAGTGGGAGGACGCCCATAATCATTTTTCACAATAACATGAATCATTAGTGAGTGCTGTTGAGGGAGAAAACAGCAATGTCCAACGTGGTGTGGGCGCTGACGTGAAAGGCTGGGAAAACTATTTACAATTCCATCAAGGTTTCAGCATTTTCCATGTCCACATCATTGAAACTAGATGGTGTGTATCCATAAGGATAGGACTTGAAGGTGTCCGGATCGACCACACGTTTGTCAAACACCAATCCATATCGTTTGGTGCGTGGACCCACTTTGAGCTGTTTGGTGGCCGGATGTCTGGTGAAGAAATTGGGATTGACGACGTCGATGTTTCTGCGTTCGTCAAGAGGATCCGTCAACTCCTCCAGAAGGTTCTGGCGCATGATGTGGTAGTTGAGCTGTTGTTGACCACGAACATTGAGGGTGAAGCCACGCACTTTGCAGCACACTTTACCGTTTTTGGTCTTGTATCCATAATTCTTTGGTCCTGCTGAGGTGAAATCGATGATGTAATCTCCATCATCCAATTCGTTGGTCATTTCACCCAAAAAGTCGCCCAGAGGAATGTCGGGTTGGCCAGGCTTCCAGGAGAAAATGACGGAATCAGTGTCGAAGTACAGTACCTGTTGTTGTAGCAGTTCTAGATAGGAGTACAACTTTAAACGGGCCCAACAGGTCGTGAAGGCAGCAATGAAAATGTTGACACGTCCGTTGTCGCGCTGGTTTTCCCTCAAATTCGAGTAGACCACTTCCAAGGAATCGTGCGAACAAATGCGGACCGTGTGGATGTCTGTGAAGGTGTCTGACACTAGGGCAAAAAGCTGAGCTGGTGTGGTAACGGCTTCCGTGGTTTTCTTGTGAAGATTTTCGCCAAACTTGCCCCAGAAACTATTCACATCAACTTTGCCGTAGCTTTACGTCCTGGATTTTTTTCGACGAGGAGAGGGTCTAAGGTGATGCCTTCTTTGACTTGGTAGTCATGGACGTATTGCTGTTTTTGTTCAGGTGTTGTGGCCCATCCAGGATACCCGGCTGATTCTTGTTTTATTTTTAACCATGTGTTGACATAGTCAGCAAAGAGCCCTTCTTGACGTTGTTCCTCTGGAAAATGCCAGACCTCGTGGATGTGTACAATGCGGTACCCGACCTCTACTGCTTTGACGAGTTCAGGTGTGCACCACGTACCCCTAAGAAGACGTTCCTCTAGAGAGTGAGGACAATGATGCGATTTTTCCAAGAGGCCTTGGTCATCTCTTCTTCCATGCAGGTTCTGCATAGAGGTAAAGTGAGTTTACCTCCATGTCGGAAGGGCAAGACGGGATGATACAGGTGATGAGGGGGAATCACATCTACTTTGGCTATGCCAAAGTACGCCTGGATGTCTTGGTTCTCCGGGTTGGTGATAATGATGGGATGACCAATGGGATACTGTCGTGTCTTGTTTACCCATGGATAGAGAGAGGTCACATCGACATACTTGATTTGTTCACCCTGATCCTCGTTGACCACATGATGGAGACGAACGGCATTGGTTCTTCCCCCAAAGAAGGCATCCCTCGGATTAAGAGGTTCGACGATCTCGTAGGATGCTAGGAACTGTTTGAGATCTTCATTGCTTTTGACTTCACGATCCCAATCACATTCCCACATGATTTGAAGGTTGTACCCGTGCTGGCGCAGAAGACGGTGTTTCTGTTGAGTGGCTTCATACAATTCTTGGATGGTACGATCAGGATGGAATTTGGAATGTCGGTCACGATGATTGGGATGACAACGAGGACAGCCGTGCCATAAACATCCATGAAATTCATAGACAATGTGGTTCTGTACATCGAGGCCATCTACTAGGAAGTTTAGCACTCTCTGCTCGCCGCCATTGTTCGCATGTCGAATGCGATCTTCTTGAGGTTTGTCGTTGAAGGTACTGTCACGACGAAGCAGGTGTTCACGTCCAAGCTAACCACTTGAATGCTTTTACGGACTGGTTGCTACGAGCTCCTTGCCATCCTTGCATGGGTTCTGTGGCTATGCTGTTGGGAGTCAAGAGTTTCTTTCGCCAGAACCGATTGCACGCAGACGCTTTGGTTACACACTTCTCGACGGGGTCAAATTCGGCATGTTGCTGGAATTCTTTTCTGAACTTTTGACATCCGGCTTTTAGGAGTTTGACGTCCGATTCACAGTAGGCTTCCATTTCTCGTCGCATGACGAAATGGTAGTTGGCAGCGACCTTCTCGGCGTACCACCGCTCAAATTCTGCTTTCTTCTTAGCTGACATGCCATCAGGATCATACATCTCAGCAGGAGGCATGGGTCCTTCGTAGTCTTGATTTTCACGCAGTGTTGAATTTGTGGGGGAAGAACCCTTTGACCAATTCTTGGATGCCAAAGGTAGACGGAAAGGTACCAAGAGGAAAAGGAAGGAAGCAGAGAGAGTCTTTGAAGGTCAATCGGTCTGACTTGAAGGACAGCACTTTGGTACCGACGGTGATCTGATCCGTGACTTCCCGATGGTTCGCATAGCAATGTTGTAACAGGAACATCCCGTCATATCCTTTGAGGTTATGGAAGACAGCAATCACGTTCCGATCGTCCCCGTCTTGATCAATAGCCAAGGATTCCAACCATTCAAAGAAAGATTTTGTACAGTCTGGACCATAGAAGAACTCCGTGTGGTCTTCTTCGTCGCTCTCAGCACCAAGCAAGATGGGAGTTTGCACTCCCTCGTCGTCCACGGTCGCTTCATAATCACAATAGACCTGAAGGGGTGGGTCTCTCTCTACCCACACTCTGGTATCTGCATCTTCAGCATTGGGCTCGATGGAGTGACGCGTCCCTACTTTGTTCCGCGGCACCCGTTTCAGTTTAGGATCATCCTCCCCTTCTGGAATGCGTTGGATGTAACATTGATGGGAGGCGACGTGCACTTGTTGTTCACAAATGGGGCATTCGCCCCAACCGCATTTGTGCTGTTTAGGTCGACCCCCTTTTCTAGCTATCTCGACTTCGTAAGTTGTAAAGCAGTCGGGACATTCTTTGTAGGTGAGGCAAATGGATGGAATGTTTTTACTGCGACGATGAAGATGGTAAGAGTAACAGTCCTCACCAAAGAAGGATCGATGACACAGACGACAAAGAGAAGAAGGTGATGGGAATTTTCCTGGACCCAACAGTCGTCTAGCTTCTGCGAAATCTGGGCAGTCCTTTCGATGACAAGATGGGCACCATTTTCCTTTACAGGGATGATTTTCGCGATCTTTTGTGTTGTACCCCCGATTGCACTCATCGCAGAAGTAACTCTTGGACAAGAACCCCGAGAACGAGTTACACCCATCGTAATGGTCATCTTCTTTGATGATACGAATGATCTTGTCCGACGGTGTGGGTCCCACGAAGATCAGCATGTGAGGAGGGTCAATAGATATGACTTTGATTTGGTAGCCAGGGAGAACCTCTTGGAACTTTTGTAGTTCGGAGATGCCACATGGTCCCTCGGGTACCCCTGCTAGACGATGGAGTTCCTTCGCTAATCGCTCTTGGACAGGACGACCCTCTTTGAGGTTTTTGTAATGACGATCCTGGTATCCCCGTTGGCATCAACCAAGGCTTTCATGGTCACGATAGCCCGAGCACAACACAATTCATCTCTGTTCTTGATGGTGACGCGTGAATGTTTGACGATTCCACGGACAGCTGCACTGCTTGGTTTGTAGCGTTTACCATGTACACTACCAGGGGCAGGGGTATGAATAAACGTGGTCTCCACCGTGAACGAGTCGTCTGCTTCGAAGGCTTGATTAGAATTGAGTCTGGATGCCAGGGCTTTTAGGTACGTGTCTAAGCGATCTGAACTCTCTTCGAATTCACTCACGGTAAACGTCGTTGATTGAAACGCATGGATGAATGCGTCTCATTGCATAGTGAAATGCAACGTGTGATGAGGTTTGAGGCTGCTGTCGGCTTTAATCTGACGGTGAATTGTTCGTCGTAACGCTTCCGTGACCTCTCGTCCCAAGTCGTCAGTGGGACTGGCCTCACGGTGTTGTTGTATGCGAGCCTGGTATCTCTGTTTATGCAGGACATCTCGCCAATTACGTCGTGATCCCACGGGGTGCATCTCAAAATCCAACAGCGGCTGTGGTGGTGCACCACCAGCCATTACCCCTCCCGGAGGCGAGGAGGGTCGGTCCGAAGACGAGCTGGTTGATGGGGACTTCTCCATGTACGGGTCTAAAGCTGGATGGAAGATACAATCGTCGTCATCGTCATCAAAAGATGCCTCGTCGTACGACCTTTTAGCTCCTACAGGAACTGGCTTACGCCCTAGGGATCGATTTCGGCGAGGAACCACAAGTCGAGGTGAACGTACAGGTGAAAGAGAACGGCTCCGGTGTAAAACACGTTGATGAGGCTGTGGAGTGAACATGACTGTCTCAGCACTAGCTATGAAATGACTCAATGATACACATGCACGATTTATCTTAGTTAGAAGATGTCATATCTGACCAATCATAACAAAATGTGACCAAATAAGGAAATGATTATACACCAATCACCGTCTAGTACTTGTAATGTCAAACTATAGCATGATGTAATATTCTGAATCAAAAACTCTGGGGTAGCACATTCAATAACAAAAATAAGTAAACCCGACGTCGTAACCACTAGATCATCAATGAAATACTTCAAGTGGAAATGAATTGACAATGAAAGTTAACGAAGGTTGAATGAAGCTGTTTCCTCGAGAAAAACACCATGCAAACAGAGCATTTTAATCCACCGTTGAGGAATTAACATAATTAGTTAGAGCGTGAAATGAATTATAACCGACTACATGCTTAGAAACTGAACATAACATCAAAGGCATTTCAAGCAAACTTTTTGCGATTAAACTAAAGATTCAACAAAAAACTTTAAATCGCTCCTAGTTCATCAACTATAGTTGTCGAAGCGGTTTTCCAATAACGACAAGAATAATTCACTTACATCAACCATAGTCCTTTCAAATTCCTCCAAAGCGTCACACAATTCGCGATCAGTCAACTCCATTCCACCAAGACAGGAAAGAAAACTTTGCTTACCAAGACCGTTGCGCACTGGACGTAGTCACAAGTAAAATGATTTTGCTTACAACGTTTAATTAAGTGTCATTGTCAGAGAAAACCGGGCAGAACCAAAAGATCGAGGTCGGCCGTTTACCTTCATTTTTTCACAGTATTAAAGCTATCCGAAAAGATTAACAACCATGATATTTGCCGAGGTAGGCGTTCGTTTTTCTTCGAGATATTACCTCATAATGACTTTGGCCTCTCAAGCGGTCTAAAATGGCCGAAATTTCGGTCAACATTAGGGGAGCCTAAAAGATACTTCGTACATATTTCAGAAACTTTTATTTTCGTGCGATAATATTTGGCCCCTTATTAGTTGACTGAGATATATTTGAATCTTTTCACTTAAATTCTGCGGTTTTCACGAGGTGCCAAATATCATCGCCGAGTCGTTAAGGAGCGTGACCTAAAATTTAGCCATTTTCAGCGAGTCGTTTTTCAAAAGTGCGGCAGTTTATTTCCACAAAAAGACGATTTTCTGATAGTCTTTCACACTGATATCAATATTCAGTTTAGTTAAAATTGGTATCTACGAGCAAATCGGAGTAATTGGTCTCGCAAAGTCCTAAAAAAATCATTGGTCAGACATATTTCCCGCCAAATGTTTAGCAAAGAATATCACCTTATTCCGACTTTCTGCTCTTGTTATCCATGATTTTCTGAAATCTCTGCACAAAATAGTTAGCTGGACTGCAAAATAGAATAATTAAGCTGTGACATCGGATTGACTTATTCAAACATTTTAAAGTCGCCAAATTTATGCCATTATCAAGACTAAATTTCTATTTTTAACGTCACGCCACAAAACCAACTGGATCCTCAGTTCGCTGCTTTTTTTTTGTCTTTATGTAGAACAAACTGCAAGTTAATAGTGAGCGTAGCTTTACCCGAAATTTAATTTTGGGACTACTGTAAACATCTTGTTTACATCGATTTTCTCGTTTTCGGAAGGCGTGACGCGCGGCGTTACAGATCAAAAGGTTAGACGACTGGGCCGCAATTTCGATCTCACTTGAAGGTTTCTCCATGGTTTTGAAAACATTAACTGTTTTTCGGATCTGAAAAGTCGTCTAGCAGTGCGGGTGCTGGGTCAGTTTTTCTTCAATTGCTAGCATGCAAACGAGATAGTGGAGGACAGACGTCAGAGGTGGTGTCCAATTTACATGGTGTAGCTGAATGTAAACAATGAGAAAACATAGGTTACGACGAAACTTCCCTGCTATATCCGGCCAACGAAATGATCATAAAGGACAGAACACTTATATAAACGTCTCAATACGTGTAATCGTTGCTGGGTCACAATCTTTCTTACGTTCACTGTTGTCGTTTGTATCGTCGCAGGTTTGTGCACCGTCTGGTTTTTTGTTTCATTTCCTTCCTTTATTATCCCGCGCACGCAATTGACCTGCGACCACTTGCTATGAAGCTTGAGATAGTGTTTTGCTGATTCAAAGGCTTTTAAGGTGTCTCGAGAACTCAGACCTGGAAATCTCTTCTGAATTTAGCACATTCTCGTCCCCAGAGCCTACGATCCTTCTGGTGGAGGATGGTAATGGTAAGACACAAATTAACAGCAGTGATAAACATATTAAACTTGTTCATTTTGACTTGACGTTTCGTATGTACTCTACATACATTTTCAAAAGTAACCGTTGAAATTTAAAGCAGCTATTTATATATAACAAAGCGGGTGAGGGGACTGGAACCTAGATTAAGCAAATACTTAACAGTAAAATATAAAATATATATATATATAAAATAACAGATTAATAAAGCATCAGCTTTTCACTTCCGACGTTGACGTTGAAAGCTGGTTGAAGTTCTTGAATAAATAACGTCTCTTTTATCTTACAATGATAGTCTGTTTTGCCCTTCGCTAAAATATCAAAATGATCCCACTTGATGTTATGTCCAGTGGCCTTGACGTGGTCAGCAATGGCTGAAGCATTGCCATTTTTAGCGAGGGCCTTAAAATGTTCGGTTTTTCTATCGTGAAGCCGTCGTTTAGTTTTGCCGATGTAGAAACCATTACAATCCCAGCAATTTGCTCTGTAAATAACTCTGGATTGTTGTGAACGATTAATACGGTCCTCAGTGTAAGGAAAGAAAGATTTTATACATCGAGTGCTCTGAAAAACAATCTTAAGGTTAACACAAGAGTAGAATTTGTACACACAAGATTTCAGGCGTTTAGCGACTTGGTTGCTTTGCAAACCTAAGTAGGGAAGTAGGACAATGACATCTTTCTTGGGAACAGTAGACACAGGGTTGCTATGCTGGTGTTGTCTGTTTTTGTTCAAAACATCGTTGATATGATAGTTGATTATGCCTTGTGGGTAGCCGTTCTGAAGAAGGAGTTTTCGAAGATCATTGAGGGCAGATTGTAGCAAGGAGCCAGATGAACAAAGACGGTAGTAGCGATAAGCGAGGGAGCGGATGAGGTTTATTTTGTACTTTCGTGGAGTGAAGGAATCCCATTTAATTTCGTGTAGAGACCTGTGAAAGTTTTCTTTCGGTAGATGGATGTCACGAAAGTGTTGTTTTGATTACGTGTGACAAGAATGTCCGAAAAACGGAATTGCATTGTTCTGTTCAAATTCAATGGTAAATTTAATATTGTTATGACAACTGTTCAAATAATGCAAAAACTCATTTGCACTGTCTTGCACTGTCTTTGTTGTGTAAAGGACTAACCTTGGCGTTCATCAACCACTTTTCCTCAAAATCACACATAAAAATGTTGGCTAAGATAGGGCCCAATGGCGAACCCATGGCAACACCATCAATTTGGTCGTAGTATTTCCCGTCAAAAAGAAAGTGGCTCTTCTTGGTGGCTCTTCTTGACGGGAAATACTACGACCAAATTGATGGTGTTGCCATGGGTTCGCCATTGCGCCCTGTCTTAGCCAACATTTTTATGTGTGATTTTGAGGAAAAGTGGTTGATGAACGCCAAGGTTAGTCCTTTATTTTGGAATCGGTACGTGGATGACACGTTCACCATGTTTCACAACAAAGACAGTGCAAATGAGTTTTTGCATTATTTGAACAGTTGTCATAACAATATTAAATTTACCATTGAATTTGAACAGAACAATGCAATTCCGTTTTTCGGACATTCTTGTCACACGTAATCAAAACAACACTTTCGTGACATCCATCTACCGAAAGAAAACTTTCACAGGTCTCTACACGAAATTAAATGGGATTCCTTCACTCCACGAAAGTACAAAATAAACCTCATCCGCTCCCTCGCTTATCGCTACTACCGTCTTTGTTCATCTGGCTCCTTGCTACAATATGCCCTCAATGATCTTCGAAAACTCCTTCTTCAGAACGGCTACCCACAAGGCATAATCAACTATCATATCAACGATGTTTTGAACAAAAACAGACAACACCAGCATAGCAACCCTGTGTCTACTGTTCCCAAGAAAGATGTCATTGTCCTACTTCCCAACTTAGGTTTGCAAAGCAACCAAGTCGCTAAACGCCTGAAATCTTGTGTGTACAAATTCTACTCTTGTGTTAACCTTAAGATTGTTTTTCAGAGCACTCGATGTATAAAATCTTTCTTTCCTTACAAGGACCGTATTAATCGTTCACAACAATCCAGAGTTATTTACAGAGCAAATTGCTGGGATTGTAATGGTTTCTACATCGGCAAAACTAAACGACGGCTTCACGATAGAAAAACCGAACATTTTAAGGCCCTCGCTAAAAATGACAATGCTTCAGCCATTGCTGACCACGTCAAGGCCACTGGACATAACATCAAGTGGGATCATTTTGATATTTTAGCGAAGGGCAAAACAGACTATCATTGTAAGATAAAAGAGACGTTATTTATTCAAGAACTTCAACCAGCTTTCAACGTCAACGTCGGAAGTGAAAAGCTGATGCTTTATTAATCTGTTTTTATATATATATATACCTGAATTTTTGAAAACAGGGTTAGCAAAGATAAGGGCTCATTCTACTACTTGGCAATTAAAAGCAATAAAATCCGTCCAAAGGCCGATAAAAAAGCCTATATCTGACGCCGAGCAGTAAGTTAATGGTCCCTAGAAGCATTCCAATGAGTCGAAGTTTAGAATGACGCAAATTTTAGAACATTTATTCAGTAACCTGACTTCCGGCGAAGTTTCAAAACGGTGTCATTTCAGCCTAGAAATTTTTAAGTACAGTTCGCTGCAGCGATAGAGTGCCTGATAAGGCTTACATAGCAACTTACATAGTCAGCAAAACACTACTTTTTTCGCGGTCCGATAAACTACAGGATTTCGCATGGAATAGACAACAAACTGAATGAAATTAAACATAGTGCACAACTTGTCACCTTGTCTGCACAAGCGACTGGTCTATGGCTCAATGCCATTAGAGCTCGCTGAAACTAGACCTAGATCCAATTTTTCCGAGTCGAGAAATGCTTTTTCCAAGGTACGATCAGCTAAGCTTAACACCGACGTAAAAATATTAGTGCCTGACACAGACTATTTTGGCAAAACAGCACTTAAACAAGACATCATATACCTGTCAACACCATGCGGAAATCACACTATCACACACTTTCGCTGCACTGGTTCAGGCTTACACAGCAACTTAAATAGACAGCAAAACCATACTTTTTTCGCGGACCGATAAACAACAGGATTTCGCATGGAATTGATTCCTACATGTCAGCATAAACGACGCCGTTACGTGACATTTCAGCCTAATATCTCTCTGTATTTCCAGAAACATACCTAGAGAATTTGACTTGTCCTGACTGATAATCTTGATACAATTCTCTCCTAGAGCTAGCTCTCCACAAGGCTTATCGTAGTTCAAATAAAAAGGAAATAACTTTTCTGTATGCCTTTCGAGGCCAGGGAGTCTAAATTCACTTTGTTTTAGTTGAATCACGAATTGTACAATTTAATTAGCAGTGCATTAAAATGAAATTCGAGTCTAAATAAACACGAACGTACACATATCAAAACCACAGCGGAGAGTTGATCTATAGCTTTCTAAAGGCCTAAATCGTCCTGAATGGACTGAGCAAGAGCTTCTTACATGGAGAATCGCTTGAACTTCAAACAAACTCGGACATAATTAATTGCCGCATGCTGTCAGCAGGTCAATTACCGACCGGAAACCACAGCAATAATCTCCCCCGCGCTAGCGAATTACAGACATGTCTGATAGTTAGCTAGGCCGAAAACGCCTGAAATTGATAAAACAAGGAAATGAAAGGTTTACTCACGATCGATCAGCCTTTGACGTGCTTTCCTTGACACTGTTCGTGGCCATGTTTTGCTCGCAAATAGCAATGTCCCGGATGTACTTCGATTTCAAGCGGCGGGGAAGTAGAATCTCATCTCTACAACAGATTTTTTTCTAAGTCTTAGTCCGCATCAAAGTTCAGGCCAAATAACGCCAACAGCAGCTAGAAATGTCTGCTACAGTGCACGTCTAAGCCCTAAATTGATGCGGCTAAGGCTCTTTGCTGTCTAAAGCAAGCACACATTATCGTCACATGCAGCGTGTCCAAACGGGACTAAATCACGTCCCGCACCCAAAAATACATCTCAGGACGGCTTCATGCACGATAATGGACGACGCTTGCTAGCAAATCGTTCGACTTGCACCTTCATTGGACTTAATGATGTCCTCCGGCAGACTTCCTTTAGACAGCAGTTATAGAAAGCTAATTGAACAACGCCACCTCCGAGATACCGCGCGAAACTAACATTCAGCCGAGTGTAGCCTGGGTAAAACTTAACACCAAGTGGATAAGGGGCAAAGAGAGGGAGGGAGGGGGGAGGGGGGAGTTGGGTAAACAAAATAAAAGATAACATTTCAGGCTAGGTAAGCTCTACAAGCTTCTGCCATTAAGGATTCCTCCCCCCCCCCCCCCCCCCCTAGTAAACAAGCAGTAAACAAGCTAATATTAGACACTGGGGAAGTTGTGAAAAGTTACACAAAAAGTTAAGGTTTGCTGACCCGGTTTTCATAACTCCAGGTATATATATATTTTATATTTTACTGTTAAGTATTTGCGTAATCTAGGTTCCAGTCCCCTCACCCGCTTTGTTATATATAAATAGCTGCTTTAAATTTCAACGGTTACTTATGAAAATGTATGTAGAGTACATACGAAACGTCAAGTCAAAATGAACAAGTTTAATATGTTTATCACTGCTGTTTGTGTCTTATTTTTGATCAAATTACGATGGCCCAAGAAAAAAAGTATTTATGGTAATGGTACTTCTTTGCGGCATATCATAGTTTCATCTCTACACCCTCCTTGAATGAGGTAGAAAAGATAATAACACTACCGTCTGAACAAAGTTCGTTTCTTTTTTAACAATCCATTTCATTGTTTCGTTTTATTGTTGACAATCAGATCAGTTGATCCATCTTGTTTCTGTAGATATCCTTGAGCTGCCATCCCATTTATCTTAAAATGGATTCAACTACAGTTTGGCAGGGTTAATGAAAATGAATTTCCCTCCACAAGAATTTTTCTTTTCATGTCGGGGAAGCATCTTACAACCAAGGATTTCAGTACGATCCGTGGAAAATGTAATCCAAGTTTACGTTCACGGATCACAAACATGCAATCTCGTTCTTTATGAGCTTTTAAACAGTTGTCAATAGTAGCGGTAAAATAAACAAGAAATTATCAACACTAATTTGGTGTAATTTCATTGCATTAAAGTGGTTTTGTGGTGACTATTTAGAGGGGCAACAAGAAATTACTTTTGTTGAAAGTAAAAGTGGCAGAGCGGAATATAAGACCGTCGGTGTACAAACCTGCGACGATCATATAAACGACAAAACTGTACGCAAGCAAGATCTTCGCTGGAAACCCGAGGGGTTACTTTGACAAAGCTTAATACGAGGAGGCTCCGCCCTGACGTCCAACCCCTTACCCTTTTATATACCATTTTGGCAGAAAAGGTACCCCTTTTATGTACCTTTTATTGCAAAAAGGTACCCCTTTCACATACCTACTAAGGAAGTCTTGTTCTCATTTTCATGTAGCGCTTTATAAATAAAGTGATACAGCCATAAGGGGCATCTGTTCGAAATATTATAATTAAAGGCCCTTTTAGATACCTAAATGACCAATTTCCCTACCCTTTTATATACCTCAACTTGTGAAATCCCTACCCTTTTATATACCTGAAGCGTGAAAATGCTACCCCTTTCGGGCGGAGGCTCCCCGTATAGGCCATTATAGGGAGTACCCGCCCCTCCCCCCCGGCTTGAAATCCTGACCTAGCAATGATAACACGTATTATCCAGTGGTCTGTCTTCTATGATTATTTCGTAAGTTACGTCGTATCCTATGTTTCCTCGTTATTTAAATTCAGCTGCACTAAATAGACACCACTTCTGACGTCTTTCCTCCACCATCTCATTTGCTTGCTAATAACTGAAGAAAAACTGACCTACCACCAACCAATCAATCAATAATCAATTAATAACTTTATTAATGTGTCCGGTAGATCTAGCTTACATATACGTAAACTAATTGGGGACACCTAACTACTAGTGAATTAAAAGTTAGGAAGAAATATATTAATCTGATCCATAATACTAGTTTTTAGTAATAACAGTTAAAATACGCTGTATTTTAAAACTAGTTCATAAAAATATCTTAACATAACAGTATGCCATAAATCCATGCTAGCTATAGCTTCCTTAAAACCAAAGGTTGAGGACTAATCCCCTCTCAAACCACTATTTTCAATCCATGAGTAAAATCCTCAATTCCATAATTACCGCTCTTTAGGATGCTTAAACAATTATCTTCCATCATCCCAACTAGATCTAATTTTCGGATTTTAGCTTTAAACTTATTTAAAAATTCCGAATTTCTGACTTTCTTATCAAACTTTGATGCACTGCTAGGCGATTTTTCTAATCCGAAAGAACAGTTAATGTTTTCATAACCATGGAGAAACCTTCAAGTGACATCGAAATTGCGACCCAGTCGTCTAACCTTTTGATCTGTAACACGTCACGCCCTCCGAAAACGAGAAAATCTATGTAAACAAGACGTTTGCAGTAGTCCCAAAATTAAATTTCGGGTGACGCTTCGATCACTGTTAACTTGCAGTTTGCTCTATATAAAAACAAAAAAAGGCAGCGTACTGAGGATCTAGTTTGTTTTTGCAGCGTGACGTTAAAAATAGAATTTTCGCGGGAACATTTAGTCTTCATATAAATGGCATAAATTTGGCGAGTTTGAAATGTTTGCATAAGTTAATCCCGATGTCACAGCTTAATTATTCTATTTTGCAGTCCAGCTAACTATTTTGTGCAGATCTTTCAGCAAATCATGGATAACAAGAGCAGAAAGTCGGAATAAGGTGATATTCTTTGCTAAACATTTGGCGGGAAATATGTCTGACCAATGATTTTTTTGTGTCTTTGCGAGACCAGTTACTCCGATTTGCTTGTAAATACCAATTTTAACTAAACTAAATATTGATATCAGCGTAAAAGGCTATCGGAAAATCGTCTTTTTGTGGAAATAAACTGCCGCACTTTTGAAAAACGACTCGCTGAAAATGGCTAAAATTTAGGTCACGCTCCTCAACGATTCGGCGATGATATTTGGCACCTCGTGAAAACCGTAGAATTTAAGTGAAAAGATTCAAATACATCTCAGTCAACTAATAAGGGGTCAAATATTATCGCACGAAAATAAGAGTTTCTGGAATATGTACGAAGTATCTTTTAGGCTCCCCTAAAGTTGGCCCAAATTTCGGCCATTTTAGACCGCTTGAGAGGCCAAAATCATGATGAGGTAATATCTCGAAGAAAAACGAACGCCTACCTCGGCAAATATCATGGTTGTTAATCTTTTCGGATAGCTTTTATACTGTGAAAAGATTAAGGTAAACGGCCGACCTCGATCTTTTGGTTCTGCCCGGTTTTCTCTGACAATGACACTTAATAAAAGTGTTTGCACAAAAGGATAAACAATGGTAGGCTAGGAGCCAATGAGATGATGGGGGATAAGGGGGTACGCGATATCACGTGGTTAACAATCAATGGGGATAGGGGGTACGCGATATCACGTGTTTAACAATCAATGAGAATCAGAGTGATGGGGGTATACCCCAATTATGTCATTAAACTGTTTAAAATGAAAACAGTCTGATGATTCCTTTTTAAACTTTTATTGAGTAACACGAACTCCAAAGGCAGAAATTGATTACAATTTTAACTTTTTCTTGGCCTGCATGATTGTCTTGACAATCTTTTCGGTCATCGTTTTGCTGCCGGGTAATTTATCAATGGCCTTGATCATCTTCGTATCCGCTTTCCACTTGTCTCTCAAATTCTTGGCTTTGGAATATTCGATATCGGTTTCCAGCGGACCTTTTACCAAATCTCCTTCCTCCTCCTCCTCTTCCTCTTCACCGACAGCAGCACTATTGCTCGACACAGGACCAATTTGTCTGATCCGTTTGGTTAAACGACCTCTCTGACGAGCTAAAGGTTTAATTTTCTTGATGGCAACCGAATCTGGAATCGATTTATCACGGAGTATCACGTGACTTTCGGCGGCCAATCGTCCCGCTTTGTTCAACAAGGCGTTGACGGTGATTTCTCCTTTGTAATACTGAACCAACTGATCAAACTCTTTCGTGGGTACCATCATAACCTCTTCGGTCATCCTCGAAATGTTGTTGAAGTAGCGTTTCGTAGCAACAACAACAACAACAACAACAATCTTTATTATTTACACCTTTTCTTACAATTAGCATTACATTTTTTAAAGGAATTTAGATCTATAAAGAGGGAGAAAGAAAATAGCTAAACATTACCATGTAAAGGTGTCTAGGGGCTAAGTAAACTTAAGTTTTCTAGTTAGCCCCTAGCTAGAGAAAGTTAATTAAACAGATTGTAGCAGATACAACAAAAACAACACAAAAACGACAACAGATACACGCAGTCTTGCCAGTAACAGAGTTCACTCTCTTTCTTCTCGAGTTTGAGCCTCAAACTGGCTGCTGTGTCTTTATTTCGACTGCAATTCGTACACACAGTAAGAGTGTCTCCGGGTGGTGTGGTGTCTCTGATAGTCTGACACCTTTCGCACAGGTCCCCGTGCTTTAAAGCCGTGTGTTCTTGGTATAAGCTATGGTATTTACGACTCCAATACTGCACACTGTCTTTCAATTTTTCCACTCTTTCGTTGGCTTGTTGTATTAGCTCAACGAGTCTAGACAAACTGGATTCAATCTTGGTGGCATGGAAATCTTCTTTACTGTATAACGGTTTCTGCTTTCCTTTATGCTCTGGTACCACGTCCACACCTTCCAAGGGATACCCCTTTTCATCACGTCGTTTCATCGAACACAACATGCTTTGAAACAGTCTTGCAATCCGCTCCAGAATCCGCTACCTTTTTGATCTTGGAGATGTGCTCTTCGCCTCTTGAGCGAGTTTCTGCGTTTCCCAACCTCGCGTAGCGTTGTCTTATAGCGATGCAGTTTAGCCATGGTGATCGGGTGGACGGGAATTCTGTTTCGTAATAGGTTGAGAACCATTTCGCTCACAGCATTGATTTGATCTGCATTACCATGTTCTAACATTTCCTGTCTCCTG